>CAUYQU010048166.1:0-11602 GCA_963574635.1 Cheracebus regulus
AGGTCCTTGAGGAATTACCACACTGTCTTCCACAATGGTTGAACTAATTTACACTCCCACCAACAGTGTAAAAGTGTTCCAGGACCTCTTATGACTCTAAATTTCTTGAGATACCAGATACAGTTGGAACAAGATATAAGACCATGCTCCCTAAACATCAGATTGTCATCATTACCTGGACTTTATTTAATCTATGCTTTTACTCATGCTATTCTTTCTATCAGGAGTAGATTTGTCTCTGCCTGGTGACATTCTCCTCTTTCAGCAAGGCCTAATTTAAACACAATCTTCTCCACAAAGTTCCTGTTACCTTGAAATTAACCCCCCTTTTACACAGTGTCACTGTTCACCTTGTTCAAATCTTTATAGGTTCAGGCTCAGGTGTGTGTAGTCACACAATGTGTCTTTTTACCAAAAGGAACACCTCATGCACTTTATAAGGAGGTCCTTCAGAAAAGGATGGCACCTCATGAACAGAAGAGATCTCTGGTCCTCTGATCTTTTCCAAAAGAAGAAAAGTAAAGGTTTGAATATATTTTTAATTCTTGGCATATTTTGAACAAAAATAATCTGGTATTAAGTTGCTCAAAGATTCCTACAAACTTTCATAAGAGAAATATCTAATTCATAACCAAGAGTTTATATTATTAAGTAAGCTTTCCTTTAACAGGATCAATATATGAAGAGTTTAATTACTTGCTCTAGTCCCAGTTTAGTTATCTGGTATACCCTCTGTGAGGTGTACTCTTAGTCATATGCTATAGTCTCGTGAGTATACCAGATGACTAAATGAGGACTATTGCACCACTAAACACCAGTAGTGAAAACTCTTATTTAAAACTTGACACCTAGGACATAATGATCTTAGACCAGGCATTGTAACTCATGCCTGTAATCCTAGTACTTTGGGAGGCCAAGGTGGCAGATTGCCTTAGCTCAGGAGTTTGAGATGAGCTTGGGCAACATGCTAAATAAATACAACAGCTAAATACAAAAAATTTGCTGGGTATGACAGTGGGCACCTGTAGTCCCAGCTATTCAGGAGGCAAAGGCAGGAGAACTGCTTGAACCCAGGAGGCGGAGGTTGCAGTTAGCTGAGATCACACCACTGCACTCCAGTCTGGGAGACAGAGTGAGACTCCATCTCAAAAAAAAAAAAATTCTAATGCAGTTATTTTCTTTTGCATTTATGAAGAGATGTAAGAAATACCCATATTTGATAGTGAGGAACTGTCTTTGGTATTATATGAAGTGTTTTAATGCTGTAAACATAAAAAGATGAGAACCCTGCAGACCTCATGGGCATGGAGAGAAGGAAGTACATTACAGGGTGTTGTAGGAAATACTTTCATTCCAGGCACTGCTGTTTAAACTACCTCTAAACTTTCCTTAAAGGAACAGACAAAGCAAAGAAGACAGAAGATGAAGAAACATTCCACGTGACCCTCTGCACTCTTATTTGTTGTAATTTAAAAAAAGCATTTTAGGGATTTTTTTTAGTGCAGTTTATGATGTGATCCATGTTATTTATTTTCTGTTAATGATTTTCAAAACTTCAATTAAAAACATTCAGAAATTTAGCTTTATCACAGGCAGCTGTTCACATGGAAAACTAGTTTGGTTAACTTCATCTGTATAAACATATAGCTAGTGAACTGACGTAACAATTAAACTGGAGAATCAATGGAAACATGCCAAGGACTGGGCCTTACCTTCCACAGTGACCTCAATTTCAGGAATCTTTCATTACTCTCAGGGTTTCATGGTCTTTTAGGGGACTGCAAAGCTTTAAAATAAGCATAGAATTACTTTAGTGTATTCTAAGAAAAAATATAAAAGGAGATGCTCTAAAGGAGCAGAGTATTAAAATTTATACAGTTTGGCTCTTTTCAAAGAAAGCTGCAGAATTAAACCTGTAGTGTAATCCTCCACAGGGGCTCAACAAAGCCAAAAAACATGAAATGAATGAAGTGGGATTGCAAATGGAAAGCTTCCAATGAAATGTTTTTTACTTAAAAAAAAAAAAAAAGAACGAATGAAAAATAACATTAGTATACTTCCTTCAGCCACTAAAATCCTGCAGAAGCACAAATATAATTTAAAAAATCATTAGGTGGGGTGTGGTGGCTCGTGCCTGCAATCCACGCACTTTGGGAAGTCTGGTGGGGGGGGGTCACCTGAGGTCAGGAGTTCAAGACCAGCCTGACCAATTTGGTGAAACCCTGTCTCTACTAAAAATACATAAATTAGTCAATGATGGTAGTGCATTCCTGTAATCCCAGCTACTTAGGAGACTGAGGCAGGAGTATCACTTGAACCCAAAAGGTAGAGGTTGCATTGAGCCAAGGCAATGCCGCTACACTCCAGCCTGGGAAACAAGAGCAAAATTCTGCCTCAAATAAAGAAAAACAAAAAGAAAAGACACTCAATCATCAATATTTAGTCACTCAAAAGATTGACCCGGGAATAACAGAGTAGATTAAACCCAGCAAATTAAACTTCATTCAAGTACTTAGCATATTGCAAGCCACCACAGTGCCTCTGAACCCCATGGAGGCGGTGGTCACTATTCTTGCACTGATGAAGATGACTGAGTACAGGACGGGGAATTGCAGGGGCAAAGGACACTGCCAGGACTGCAGCTCTGTTGGAAACATGTTCAGTGCCACTAAGAGAAACTAGCACTGAGACAAAGGATCTCTCAGCAACGCAATTTTTACCTTTTTTACTTCCTGCACTGCAGGAAGGGTACCCTCACTATCCGTCTTGCCAAAAGAGTACAAAGAACAAAGGAAAAGCAGACATATTTATTCCTTATGTATTTGGCGTTGTCCTTACTGCTGTGTCTGATCTAGATTTGTTGGAGCCAGACTTCTGTGTTCTAAGCAGAAATGACCAAAGACCACTCCACACAGCAGCAGTCCCTGCCAGCCTTTGCATTCTATCAAGAGGCAGGGAAGCTGTTCAAAGACAGGTGGTGTCTATGATGCAACTCAGCAGCACTCAGTAAATTTGAGTCATCAGACACAGAGTAGTCAGGATTCCTGATAAGGGACAGGAATCATCAACACAAGGTACTGAGATAATGGGCATGAATGCCCCAGGAATGCTGCAAATGCCCTGCACTTTTTGCACTCCTTACTTCCTTCTCCATGACAGATATACCCAATCAACTGAAACATACTTTCTTGCTGAGCCTCCTCAGAATCATTCAAAACAGCATTCCAGAAAACTGCTGTCAATAAATCTAAGTATTTGCTACATGTGTTAGCCAGATTAAAAGTACAGACAGTGGAATGACACTCATCCCAACACCTCCTTTCCTCTCCCATTCTGACACATGAGAAAGCTGAATCCAAGAGAAATGATCAATAAACCAAATCCCGGTTTCTGGGACCTTCCTTTTTTAGGTCCTGAACTTCTATAATTCATTCAGACATGATCCTTCATTGATATGTTATTAAAGATATACTGTAGGGGAAGGGACTGTGAGTGAGACTCTGTCTCCAAAAAATAAAAATACAAAAATGTTTCAGTTAAAAAAAAAAAAAGTTTGACAGTTTTTGGCAATGTTTGATTAGAAAATAATAGTATTGGCTGGGTGTGGTAGCTCATACTTGGAATCCCAGCACTTTGGGAGGCCTAGTTGGACAGATCACCTGAAATCAGGAGTTCAAGACCAGCCTGACCAACATGGACAAAACCTATATCTAGTAAAAATACAAAGTTAGCCAGGCATTGTGGGGCATGCCTATAACCCAGCTACTCAGGAGGTTGAGGCAGGATAATCACTTGAACTGGGGAGGCGGATGTTGTGGTGAGCCAAGGTCATGCCATTGCACTTAAGCCTGGGCAACAAGAGTGAAACTCCATCTCAAAAAGAAAAGAAAAGTATCATTTTCAAATAAGCTGACACTTTCTGAACATGTAATGACCAGGGTCATAGAATCACAAAGACCAGTGAAAAGATTAAAAACTACCTTCTGTAAGCCTTGGTGACACACACACAACAAGGAAAATTTCCTCTTCCAGTCCCCCAACTAATCCACAGCAACATGATGTCAGCAAGTTGCACAGTCTGCCTCCCCTACCTCCAGGTAGCCATAGGGAAAATGGAGAGCAAAGGGACCATTCCCTGTGTCACTGATAAGTGAGGGTCAATAGAAAACAAGAGGCATGAGGGGCACCCAAAGGTAGGTGACAAGTTTAGTGTCTCCCTTTGTCTTCCTGCTTCAGGTATTATCTGCATCTTCCGCTCCTTTCATGAGAAGGAAGGAAGCAGCAATAGTGTGTCTACTGTGGAAATGTGGGACTACTCATCAGGCATCATGGAACTCAATGCAGGAGCTTACACAACCCGAGGAAGCTTCAGAACCTGGTCTCCTAACACACACATCTAAGAATCCTAAGGATCTTGCCCAAGAAGTAGACTGTGAACCCTCAGGAGTTCACATAGGTTTTCTAGGGTCTTTACACTGCTAACCACAGTCAGAGAAACTCCTTCATTTCCT
Organism: Cheracebus regulus; assembly: GCA_963574635.1. Lineage (NCBI taxonomy): Eukaryota > Metazoa > Chordata > Mammalia > Primates > Pitheciidae > Cheracebus > Cheracebus regulus. The sequence continues at coordinate 4,512 of CAUYQU010048166.1, forward strand.
TTTAAAACAATTGCTTTCTCAATTATCCATCTAAAATTGGGAAGTTTAGAATGGGTACAGTGGCTCACACCTGTATTCCCAGCACTTTGTAAGGCCAAGGCGGGCAGATCACTTGAGGTCAGAATTTTGAGATCAGCCTGGCCAACATATTAAAACCCCAAATCTACTAAAAAAATACAAAAATTGGCTCGGTGTGGTGGTGGATACCTGTCCTGAGGCATGAGAATCCCTTGAACACAGGAGGCAGAGGTTGCAGTGGGCCAAGATCACACCACTGTACTCCAGCCCGGGAGACAGAGAAAGACAGTCTCAAAAAAATAAATAAAATCAATAAATTGTGCTGTTTAGAGCCTCTGATACAGCTAGTGAGTGTGCACAATGATTACTGGCAATGAGCTAATAAACATCAACAAGTACACCATGGTGGTTTTTAAAAATTGTGATCATTAAAAATATACACAACAGGCCGGGTACAGTGACTCACACCTGTAATCCCAGCACTCTGGGAGGCCAAGGCAGGTGGATCATGAGGTCAAGAGATTTGAGATCATCCTGGCCAACATGATGAAACCTCATCTCTACTAAAAATACAAAAATTAGCCAGGCATGGTGGCACATGCCTGTGGTCCCAGCTACTTCTGAAGCTGAGGCAGAAAAATTGCTGGAACCCAGGAGGCAGAGGTTGCAGTGAGCCAAGATTGTGTCACTGCACTCCAGTTGCAACAGAGCAAGACTCCACCTCACACACCCACACACAAAAACTATCTATATATATAACACAAAATTTTCCATTTTAGCCATGTTAAGTGTACAGTTCAATGGTATTATTACATACACATTGTTGTGCAACCCTCACTAACATCCATCTCCAGAACTTTTTCATCTTCCCAAATAAACCTCCATACCCATTAGATAGTAACTTACTATTCTCCCTTCCCACAGTCCCTAGCAACCACCACTTAGGCCAAGATGGTTTAAGCATTCTACAATTGTTCACTGCTTTTATTCTTTGTCTTGTATCACAATGTTCAATTGTAGTGGACTATGGATTAAAAACAAAATGTCTAAGAACACTGATAAATCCCAATTGTCAATTAGAAGCATAAAAACAGTATCAAGTCATTCAGTTCACATATAGCTAATTTTCACATCACTGTATTATGTTTATCTGATTAAATCTTTAGTATTTCAAAATCCAATGTTAAAGACTTAAGATATAAGAATAACTGTATCCAAATTGGCTTTGTTACTGTTAGAGGAAAGGCACTTCGTATCTACAATGTGTTACTCCCTTGAAGATGTGCAGCTGAAACTGTCTGTGTTAACGCCCACCATGTAGAAGCAAAACAGAAATTACATGTAAGAGAAATTATTTTAGAGTGTGAAAGGCAAAAATTCAAAACATTAGGTTAAGAAAGCATGTTTCTTTTATTTTTAAAAAATGTGGCCAGGTGTTGTGGCTCACATCTGTAATCCCAGCACTTTAGGAGGCCAAAGCCACTGGATCACTTGAGGCCAGGATTTGAGACCAGTCTGGCCAACAAGGCAAAACCTCATCTCTACTAAAAATACAAGAATTACCCAGGCATAGTGGTGCACACCTATAATCCCAAATACTCCAGAGGTAGAGGCAGGAGACACTTGAACCCAGGAGGTGGAGGTTGCAGTGAGCTGAGATTATGCCACTGCACTCCAGACTGGGGGACAGAGCAAGACTCCATCTCAAAAAAAAAAAAAAAAAGTTTTAGGAAATAATTAAATTTTCAACTGTATTTTAATGTATATTTGATCTCAAACTAAGCATATTTTATTATATTTTTTAAACAAATCATACTCTTTCTTAATCAATTTAAATTAAGTAGTGCACATCACCTATTAAATGAGAAAACCTCTTTATTTAAAATGGAGGCTATTAGTCTATATTAGAGCAAGTTGTATAATAGTTTAATCTTGATATTAAAAATATTTTACATAACTTTATAATAGTTTATAAAAGTAACATTCTTTTTTAAATTCCTGAGGGGGTTCACAAACTTGTATTACTCTGAAGTGAGTTCATAAATTATTATTATTATTGAGACAGAGTCTCACTCTGTTGCCCAGGCTGGAGTATAATGGCACGATCTTGGCTCACTGCAGCCTTTGCCTCCTGGATTCATCTGATTCTGTTGCCTCGCCTCCTGAGTAGCTGGGATTACAAGTGTATACCACCATACTCAGCTAACTTCTGTATTTTTAGTAGAGATGGGGTTTCACCATGTAGGTCAGACTGGTCTCAAATTCCTTGCCTCAAGTAGCCCACCCACTCAGCCTCCCAAGGTGCTGAAATTACAGGCATGAGCCACCGTGCCAGACACGAGTTCATACATTTTAAATGTTGAGAAACACCAGTCTAATATAAATGTTTTTAAAATCAGACTTTAGTAATTTAAACAGTTTCTTGTCCCTGCCTTCCAAAGGAATTCAGTCTACCAGAGAAGACAGACTATCAAAAGTAATTGCAATATAATAAGCCCATTATCAGGGAAAAAGGATTCTGCAGGAATATGCAGTAGTTAGTCTAGGACTCAGCAAGGGGTTCCCAGAGGAGCAAGACTGAAAGGATTGAAATTAGCTATAAGAGGAGGAGAAAAAAGTGTTCCAGCCCAGAGGGAACAGCATGTTCAAAGGCCCAGGTAAGAGAAAAGAAGCCAAGTGCAAGGAACTGAAATAATCAAAGAAATCCAGGATACCCAGAACATAGAATTGAAATGAGAAGATAAAAAAAAAAAGATGAGACTGTTGAAAGAGACAGGGGTCAAGCTCCGTGAGTATTACAAACAGTATGGAATAATATGCAAATAGTATGGGTGAGTATTAAAGAAGTATGGAATTGTTCCTAAAAGCAATGGGAAGCCATTAATGTGAACACAGAGTGAGAATTAAACAAACAACAATGTTTTCAACAGCATAAGTGTTCCCTTCCAACAGAGAGCCAAAGTAGAAGGAAAATGTGAGATTTCTCATTTTCAGAGGGCTCAAGCATTCTAAGAATGTTCTAATAATGACTTCCTCAAGCTGAATCTTCCAAATATAGCAAAATGAAAATACTGCCTCTGGCAAAATGCTAACAGCCTAGTAATCCAAAGGTGAACAAGAAAATGACCACATGACCTGACCTTGCAGGTAGACCAGTCTCATCATTCAGATTTTAGAGGCTGCAGCAGGATCACTGTGAGTCAGAAGATTTGGGCCTCTGAGTTTCACTATTCTGCTTCATGGTAAGAATTTATCCCTTGCCTACCCACTTCACACCATTTCAACCATATGTCTCAATAATATAAGTGGAAAAGATTTTACCAGCTGCATTGACTCAAGCCACCAGAAAAAGACAATAAACAGGAAGAAAATGTTTCATAATGTACAGTATGTCTAAAGTGATAAGGCTACCTGATCATTTCACACTTCTGAAATAGACACCCTACTGTTCAAATCCATAGACGGGAATGTCCTGAATTTGCTTGAGTCAGGAACAAAATCCAGAGCCAAGTCAACTAGCAGTAAAAAGCACTGAATTAAATAAAATAAAAACCAAATCAAAGACCTTAAAACTCAGCACTTGAGTCAATCTGGTTCCACAGTTATGGGCCAGGCTTAGGCTGGATACAGCTGACAAAAGTGAATCAGCATCGAGCTGGCAGAATCGGGTTCTAGACCCTGAACACATTACATGACTTGCTTTGATAGCACTTTTGTAGGATTTGTCATGATTTACATGTCCCAAAAAGTTATTAGTAATTTTAAAGATCAATGAGAAAGTAAGAGCAAAGTGTTACAAGTTCCATCATAGAAAATCATTTAAGTTTTTGTTTTTGAACAGTCTCACTCTGTCGCCAAGCCTGGAGTGCTGAACCATATTTTCTTTAATCACAATAATCTAATCAATCTTCATCACAACAAAGGCCCACAACATAATCTGTTTCACTTATAAAAAGCACTGACATTTATAAAACTGTCACAGTCAATTTATAAAACTGTAATCACAAATTATTTTTACTCAGAATTGTACTAAATTAACAATATAAAAAAACAGACTGGTATGGTGGCTCATGTCTGTAATCCCAGCACTTTGAAAGACCGAGGAGGGCAGATCACCTGAGGTCAGGAGTTTGAAACCAGCCTGGCTAACATGGTGAAACCCTGTCTCTACTAAAAATACAAAAATTAGTCAGGTGTGGTAGTGCACACCTGTAATCCCAGCTACTCAGGAGGCTGAGGCAGAAGAATTGCTTGAACCTGGGAGGTGAAGGTTGCAGTGAGCTGAGAACATACCACTGAACGCCAGCCTGGGTGACAGAGTGAGAGTCTGTCTCCAGGAAAAAAAAAAAGCTTAAGTTATCCTTACACTGCACATATGTATATTGATAAATCAAGGAGTGCCTGTATTGAGCTTGTACAAAAGATTTTTTGGGAAGGTGAAGGAAGGAGCAGTTCCAACATTTTAAAAGATTAATTTTTAAGAGCTTAAAAGATTAATCTATGCTTTTAACAAGGATTTCACAACTTTTTACCTGTTGCATTTGTTCTTGGATGAGTACCTTCAGTTGTATTGTGAATAAGAAGTTCTGGTCTGTAAAAACATAGTTGATATTAGTATTATAATAGAGCATTGAGAAGAAGTCTTCAGGCCTTACTTGCACAGTTGTGCACTAATTATTATTATTATTATATTATTAAGATGGAGTCTAATTCTATCACCCAGGTTCGAGTGCAGTGGCATACTCCTAACTCACTGCAACCTCTGCCTCCCAGGTTCAAGCAACTCTTCTAAGTCTCTTGAGTAGCTGGGACCACAAGTACACACCACCACATCCAGCTAATTTTTGTATTTTTAGTAGACACAGAGTTTTACCATGTTGGCCAGGCTGGTCTCCAACTCCTGACCTCAGGTGATCCACCCACCTCAGCCTCCCAAAATGCTGGGATTATAAGCATGAGCCACGATGCCCCACCAATTTTTAAACGTGGTCAATTCTGCTTCATTTTATAGTAAAAACAAAAATCATTTTGGTGACTTGAATTTTGAAAATAGCAATTTTCAGACATTCAGGTGAGACCACCTGGATATCTCCAAAGTCATCCTTTTTGTAAGATAAATAGGCAAAAGTCACTTTTCCCCCAAACCAGCTCAATTCTGTTTCTGAATCTTAGATTAACTGTCCCACAACACTGAAAGAAGCAGTTTGCTGTTTATCATCTTAACCTTTCCTCTCTCCCTTATAACTCAGTTTCAATGAATATACACAGATGCATAACCCCAATCAGTAAGCAAGACTCTACCCACTTCAACATTCCTTCCCTGAGTAGAGAGGCCTTCTGTTCCTACCCCCACACTCAAACCACCCATGTGTTACCCTTCAAAATCAAGCAGAATAACATTTCTAAAGGGCAGATCCAAATTATTTTAAGAGGGAACTGCTATTGAAATACCCTTGAGCTTGGCTATAATGAATACATTTTAAACAATCCTGCCAACTCCATTTTGCCCACCCTGAGCTGTGTTTGTCTACCCTGAGTTGTGTAGGGCATTCTGTTCCGAAAGCATGCAGTCTGAGACACCTGGCAACTTTGTAACCAATTTTCTGAGAAACAGGGCCCACTGGCCCTGTACATCCTGTATCTGTAACCCTGTAACTGCTACCCCACACTGCTACCCTACATCCTGAGTGAAAAAACAATTTTAAGTAGAACTTTTCATTAGGGAACACCCTTCCTTCCCTTAAGGTGCTCCTTCTGCTTCTATCATAACCTGCTCACCACCACCTGACCTTAAACTGGTATAAAAATGTTGATTGCCCTTTGTTCTTGGCCAAGACATTTGAGCTCTAGCTGACTCTCAGATGCCAGCATAAAGATGGATTCTCAACAAACTCAGTGCATGGTGCTTCTGTTTAAACTCACTAGGGCATAACACTATGAGATCACTTAATGACTGCCACTGCTTTGGTAGGCTTTAAGGCCTTTTGCCACCTAGTCATACAAGTCTATGCAATCCCATCACACCCACATGGCACTCCTCCCTACACACACAATGGGTAAGGCATGTGAATATGTGAGCGTATTTGACACCTCCCTGCCTTTACTCATATTTGAAACAGGTTCACTCTCTCTTTTCCCTTTTTGTAAGTCAAGCAGATTATGCTGTGGGGCTTTTGTTGTGATGGTGATTGATTATTGTGTTTAAAGATGGTAATGTTCAGCACTCCAGCTTGGGTGATGGAGTGAGACTGTCTCAAAAACAAAAACTTAAATGGTTTTCTTTGATGGAACTTATAGTACTTTGCTTTTACTTTCTCACTGATCTTTAATGAGACAGTACCTTGATGTGCCATCCTTGTCTTCTTCCCCAGAAATGCTCCATAACTTTTCATTGCATTTTTCTTAGTATTAAGCCCCCCAAGGACAGGGTTCTTATCAGACCCAATTTTGCACATCTGATGCTTATACTAAATAAATGTTTGTTCAATAAGTGAATCTAAATATTAATTGTAAATATAAAGATGCCATGATGAAGATGGGAACAAAAGGCCCATCTTCATCAAATTAATCTCTTCTTAATTTGTTTCTGCAGATTATCATCTTACGTTTTAACAAAAATTTAATTCAGTTGCCCATTTGACTGATGTTTTCCAGCCTTGGAATTCCATATCATAAGGTACTACTGAAAGAAATGTTTTCAGGTAGTCCTTCCACATGCAAATCATTTGCACGTGCTTCAGATTTTCGGTCTTAAAAAGATCTTCAAAGATCTTAAAAGATAAAACTTTTTTTCAATACCCTTAGGAAGAGAGGGAAAGAAAATTATTATAGACAATAAAGAATACAAACTAAATAGTATTTTTTTTTTTAGATGGACTTTTGCTCTGTCACCCAGGCTGGAGTGCAGTGGCATGATTTCAGCTCACTGCAACCTCCACATCCCAGGTTCTAGCAATTCTCCTGCCTCAGCCTCCCAAGTAGCTAAGATTAAAGGCACCTGCCACCATGCCTGGTTAATTTTTGTATTTTTTAGTAGAGACCGAGTTTCACCATTTTGGTCAGGATGGTCTCAA
>CAUYQU010048168.1:0-19426 GCA_963574635.1 Cheracebus regulus
ATGTCCTTGATGAGCCGGGCGCGGTGGCTCACGCCTGTAATCCTAGCACTTTGGGAGGCCAAGGTGGGTGGATCACCTGAGGTCAGGAGTTCAAGACCAGCCTGGCCATCATGGTGAAACCCTATCTTAAAAAAAAAAAAAAAAAAAAAAAAAAGTTAAAAAAAAGAATGTCCGCCGGGCACGGTGGCTCACGCCTGTAATCCTAGCACTTTGGGAGGCCGAGGTGGGCGGATCACCTGAAGTCAGGAGTTCAAGACCAGCCTGGCCATCATGGTGAAACGCCATCCTAAAACAAAAAACAAGACAAAAAAACAAACAAAAAAAAAGAATGTCCTTGATGAAGCAGTGCAATTTTTTTTTTTTTTGAGATAGTTTTGCTCTTGTTGACCAGGCTGGAATGCAATGGCGCAATCTCAGTTCACTGCAACCTCCACCTCCCAGATTCAAGCAATTTTGCCTCAGCCTTCCAAGTTGCTGAGACTACAGGTGCCCGCCACTACACCCAGCTAATTTTTTTGTATTTTTGGTAGAGATAGGGTTTTGCCGTGTTGGCCAGGCTGGTCTCAAACTCCTGACCTCAGATAATCCACCTGCCTCAGCCTCCCAAAGTTCTGGGATTACAGGCATGAGCCACTGAGCCCAGCCAGTACCAATTACTAATTGTATTAAATCTTGACCCTACAGTACATGTCTTTTTAATATTTTGAGTGAAGAAATGGAAATATGCATATAGCATTTCTGCATACAATAGTTGTCTCATGGTTTGTCAAGATAAAACACATGTGCCATTAAACTAACCTTTGGTCCGGTGCAGTGACTCAACCTATAATCCAAACACTCTGGGAGGCCAAGGCAGGAGGATCGCTTGAGATCAGGAGTTTGAGACCAACCTGGGCAACATGGTGAAATCAGATTTGTATAAAAAATTGGCTAGGCATGGTCACCACACCTGGCTAATTTTTGTACTTTTTTGTAGAGATGGGGTTTCAATTCACCATGTCACCCAGGCTGGTCTTGAACTCCTGACCTCAGGTGATCCTTCCACCTTGGCCTCCCAAAGTTTTGGGATTATGGGCATAAGCCACTGTGCCTAGCCCCTCTGCCTATTTTTATTTGTGTTGTCTTTTGTCGTTGTTGAGTTGCAGATTTCTTTACATTTTCTAGATACTAGACTCTCATCAGATACGATTTTAAAATATTTTTTCTGATTCTTTTCACTATCAAGTATCCCTTTGATGTACACACCCACAAAAGCAGATAGTGTCCAGTTGCATTCTTTGATGCAATTTGATGCAACTGGACTCTCCCTCTTTCAGACAGGGTCTCACTTTCTTGCCCAGGCTGGAGTGCAGTGGCACAATGACAGCTCACTGTGGTCTCAACCTCCCAGGCTCAAGCTGTCCTCCCACTTTAGCCTCCCAAGTAGCTGGGACTACAGGCATACACCACGGTGCCTGGCTAATTTTTGTATTTTCTGTAATTTTTTTGTAGAGATGGGGTTTCACCATGTTGCCCAAGCTGGTCTTGAATTCCTGAGCTCAAGTGATCCTCCCTTCTTGGCTTCCCAAAGTGCTGGGATTACAGGTGTGAGCCACTATGCCCAGCCTATGGTTGTTTTAAAATTAACAGACTATTTTGGGGGGACAGTTTTAGGCTTACAGAAAAATTGGGCAGAAAGTACAGAGAATTTCAGGCCTGAGAGCAGTGGCTCACACCTGTAATCCCAACACTTTGGGAGGCCGAGGAGGGAGGATCACTTGAGCTCAGGAGTTTGAGAGCAGCCTGGGCAACATGGTGAAACCCCATCTCTACAAAAAATACAAAAATTAGCCAGGCGAAGTGGTGCACACCTGTAGTCCAGCTAGGGAGGCTGAGGTAGGAGGATCACTTGAACCCAGAAGGTCAAGGCTGCAGTGAGTCAAGATTGTGCCACTGCCCCTCCAGCCTGTGTGACAGAGGAAGATTCTGTCTCAAAAAAAAAAAAATGCAGAGTTCCCATATTCCCCTTCATGCTCCCCATTTATCGTATTATTAACCTTTTTCAATTGGAGTGGTGCATTTGTTACAACTGATGAGCCAATATCGGTATATTATTAACATAGTCCATACTGATACATTATAATTAACAAAGTCCATAAATTACATTAGGGTTTACTCTTTGCATTGTACATTCTATGGGTTTCCACACAGGTATGACATATATTCACCATGACACTATTACAACATCATACAAATAGTTTCACTTCTGTAAAACTCCACTGTGCTCCACCTACCATCCCTTCCTCTCCACAACTCTACCTCCCTGGCAGGCACAGTGGTGCACACCTGTAGTCCAGCTAGGGACTGGCAGTCACTGTTCTTTTTATTGTCTCCATAGTTTAGCCTTTTTAGAATATCATTTGAGGCCAAGGGTAGTGCTTCACGCCTGTATTCCCAGCACTTTGGGAGGCTGAAGTGGGAGGATTGCTTGAGACCAGGAGTTCAAGACCATCTTGGGCAACATAGCAAGACCTCGACTCAAAACAAAACAAAAAAACATACATATATACACACATATATATATGTGTGTATATATGCCATATAGTCGGAATCATCCAGTTTGTAGTCTTTCCACATTGATTTCTTTCACTTAGCAATATGAATGTAAGGTTCCTCCATGTTTTTTCATGTCTTCATAGCTTTTTTATTTTTTTGAAATGGATCTTGTTATGTTGCCCCAGCTGGTCTCAAACTCCTGAACTAAGATATTGTCTTGCCTCAGTCTCCAGAAAAGCTGGAAATAGCTGAGACTACAGGCACATGCCTTTTTTTTTTTTTTTTTTTTTTTTTTTTTAGACATATTCTTGCTCTGTCACCCAGACTGGAGTGCCGTGGTGCGCTGTTGGCTCGCTGCAAACGTCACCTTCTCGGTTCAAGTGATTCTACTGTCTCAGTCTCCTGAGTAGCTGGGATTATAGGCGCCTGCCACTATACCCAGCTAATTTTTTTGTATTTTGAGATGGGGTTTCACCATGTTGGCCAGGCTGGTCTTGAACTGCTGACCTCACTCAAGTGATCCACTCATCTCAGCCTCCCAAAATGTTGGGATTACAGGCATGAGCCACTGCACCTGGCCTCAAAAATATCTAATATGGCAAATATTGAAACATATAATCCACATAAACAAAGACTTTAGGGTCTTCTATAATTTCTTTTTCTTTTTTCTTTTGAGATGGTGTTTTCACTCTTGTTGCCCAGGTCGGAGTGCAATGGCACGATCTCAGCTCACTGCAGCCTCTGCCTCCTGGGTTCCAGCAATTCTCCTGCCTCAGCCTCCCGAGTAGCTGAGATTAGAGGCATGTGCCACCAGCCCTGCTAATTTTGTATTTTTAGTAGAGACCGGGGTTTCCCCATGTTGGTCAGACTGGTTTCAAACTCCCGACCTCAGGTGATCCACCCGCCTTGGCTTTCCAAAGTGCTGAGATTACAGGCATGAGCCACTGCACCCGGCCTCTTCTATAATTTCTAACACTGTAAATGGGTCCCAAGACCCAACAGTTTGAGAACTGTTTCTCTGGGATGCCTTCCTCTTTTCCTGATGGCTAATCCCAGTCAAGAGATTTAGGTATTACAATTCTGTTCCAGACTCGCCTCTCTGAGAACCTTCCCTGATGGGCCACACTCGATTCAGTGCCCTTGCTCTGTATCTCCTCTTCAGTTATGTTGTTCCTGTTTCTCCAGCTGCTTTTTTCCTTCCTTCCTTCTTCCTTCCTTCCCTCCTTCTCTCCCTCCCTTCCCTTCCCTTCCTTCCCTTCTTGCCTTCCCTCTTCTTCCTTCCTTCTCTCCCTTCTCTTCCTTCCTTCCTTTTTCCTTCCCCCTCCCCCCCCTTTTTTTGAGATGGAGTCTAGCTCTGTAGCCCAGGCTGGAGGGCACTGACGCGATCTCAGTTCACTGCAACTTCTGCCTCCCAGGTTTGAGCGATTCTTGTGCCTCAGCCCCTTGGGTAGCTGGGATTACAGGCACGCCACCATGCACGGCTGATTTTTGTATTTTTAGTCGAGACGGGGTTTCACCATGTTGGCCAGGGTAATATCTGAACTCCTCACCTCCAGTGATCTGCCCGCCTTGGCCTCCCAAAGTGCTGGGATTACAGGCTTGAGCCAGCGCACCAGGCTTTTTTTTTTTGAGACAGGGTCTTACTCTGTCGTCCAGGCTGGAGTGCAATGGTGCAATCATGGCTCACTGCAGCCTCGAACTCCTGGGCTCAAACGATCCTCCCACCTCAGCCTCCCGAGTAGCTGAAACCACAGGAGGGCGCCATCACACACAGCTAAGTTTTATAAAAGTTTTTTTTCTTGTCTTCCCCCGTCTCCCCGCCCCCCGCCTCCTCTATTGATCCTCCCGCCTCGGCCTCCCAAAGTGCTGAGATTATAGGCGTGAGCCGCGGCTGGCCCCTACTGTTTAGAAACCTGGGTTCTCTGCAGGTCCTGGAGAAGAAAATGAAGGGGTCCTGCAGTAGTTGAAAATCCGGGCAGCCCTTCCAGGCGCATCCTCAACTGGGCGTCAATCTCTGGCAAAAAGTTTGCCCTTTGCGCCGGATCTCTCACATCAGAGAGCACCGCAGGGACGGTACAGCCTGGAGAGGACAAATGGGATAGGGGAAGGACCCAAAGAAGCTGGAGAACTCCGACTCTTCTCAGTGTTTGAAAAGCAGAGGCCGGGCGCGGGGGCTCACACCTGGAATCCTAGCACTTTGGAAGACCGAGGCGGGTGGATCACGAGGTCAGGAGTTCGAGACCAGCCTGGCCAAGATGGTGAAACCCCCGTCTCTACTAAAAAACTGAAAAATTGCCCGGCGCGGTGGCGGGAGCCTCTAATCCCAGCTACTCTGGAAGCTGAGGCAGGGAGGCGCTTGAACCCGACCCCGGAGGCGGAGGTTGCAGTGAGCCAAGATCGCGCCACTGCACTCTAGCCCAGAGCAAGACTCCGTCTCAAAAAAAAGCAAAAGGAAAAAAAAAAAAAGCAGAAGCGCCTCGGAAGTCTTGAGGGGTGAGGAGTCTAGCAGTGCGCCTGGAAACCGACGGCACTAGGGGGTATCCTCGCCCTGCCCCAAGGGTCCCCGTTCCGCCCCCTGCAGCCAAGCAAGGAATCCGGCGCCGCTGGTCAGGGGGGTAGTATTTACGACAGTGCTGCGCTTTCCGGCCGGCCGCACAGCTGCTGACGCGTCGGGAGGTGGAGCCTAGGGAAGCGAATTCTCCTGGCGGTAGCTGTGCAGACGCTGCTGCTGTTACCCACCTGCCTCTTCCGCGGAGCAATGGCAGTATCTGCCGGATCCGCGCGGACCCCGCCCAGCTCAGGTAGGCTTAGGGCCTCGCCCTCCGGCGGAGAGTACCTAGGAGCGCTGGTCTTAGAGTGGCGGTGGGGGGAGGACGCCCAGTGAGTCCTGTTTGCGGGGGTTGGGCTCCATGAGGAAAGAAAGGGGCGTGCTGTGAGAGGTTGCAGCCTGCGGCTTCTGGATGATGATGACATTCGGGGGCACTTTACAGTTAGGGGGCTGTAGTCTGAGGAGTACTGGGACGTTAGGGGATCTTGGAGGAGGGGCTGCACTGCAGGGTTGTTTTTCTATAGTTAGATCATTGAGCCAACCCGGGGGGGCGCGGAAGCTCTGGGCTGTTGGTGCTGTGATTTCTGTGATTTGAGGTGGAGCCCACCCCACTCCCGCACACACATTTTCTCTATTTGTTGGTTGCAGATAAAGTCCAGAAAGACAAGGCTGAACAGATCTCAGGGCCCAAGCAGGGCACCCGAATGGGGAAACTCTTGGGTTTTGAGTGGACAGATTTGTCCAGCTGGCGAAGACTGGTGACCTTGCTGAATCGGCCAACGGACCCTGCAAGCCTGGCTGTCTTTCGTTTTCTTTTTGGTGAGTCCAGTTTATGGGTGGGAGCAGTTTGGTTGGGGGTGGGAGAATGACAGTCGTCAATTTTTTCGGTTGCAAGTAGACTTAGCTCCCTTTTCCTCAGAACTGAAGATATTGGTATAAAAGAAGAGGTCTTGGTAACGTTTAGGATTAAACCTGCTTTGTCTCCTCCAGTTAGGATTTACTTGGTGGCCAGAACTCCTTTTTTTGAGATGGAGTTTCGCTCTTGTTGCCCAAGCTGTAGTGCAATGACGTGATCCCGGCTCACTGCAACCTCTGCCTCCTGGGTTCAAGCGATTCTTCCGCCTCAGCCTCCCAAATAGCTGAGATTACAGGCCAGGCCCCTGCCACCACCCCTGGCTATTTTTTATTTTATTTTATTTTTTAGTTTTTAGTTTCACCACATTGGCCAGGCTGGTCTCGAACTCCTGACCGCATGTGATCCACCCGTCTCAACCTCCCAAAGTGCTGGGATTCCAGGTGTAAGCTGTCTCGCCCGGCTAAAATGCATTGATCTGAGGCTATATGATATGCAGAGGCAAGGCAAGAGTGACCCATTTTGCTTGTGGCATGAAGTTGCCCAGAAGACTCAGAGAAACAGAGCAAGGGGTCACAAGGGCCATACATTTTGGCTGTGACTCCCTAATCAAGAGCTTCCTAACTCAGGCCACAGCATGGTGTGCTTGGAATGGTTTACAGATGTGCAGAGATATTAGACCCCTTAGCCCAGTAGTTCTCAACTGGAGACTGTTTTGCTCCCTGGGCGACGTTAGGCAATGTTTGGAGACATTTTTAGTTGTGTAAACTTGGGGGAGGAAGAATAGGTGGCTTCTGGCATCTGTATAGAGGTCAGGGATGCTCCTGAATGTCCTGTGGTACATTGGATAATCCCTCTCAATAAATAATTAACCAGCCCAAAATGTGACTAGTCCTGAGGTTGAGAAACCCTGCCTTATCTCAAACTGGCTTTCTGATCTGAGTAGCCCCTTCTGTTTATTCCCGGCATGTTGATGAAATACAACTGTTTTCTGCATGTGCCAGGAAGCAAAAAAGGTTGAGAAGCACTCCCAGAGCACTTTCTGAAGCTCAATAGGATGAATCTTTATAGCTGTCAAGACCCTATCAGTTTTTATAGCATTTTGTGCATTTCTTTAATTTAATCCTTTCTGTAATCCTGTGACATAGTCCCCTTCTCACAAATGGGGAATTGGTTAACAGAGCTGCAGGGACTGTTCCAGAAGGCACAACTGACATAGTACTATGCAGAGTAGGCACTTAGAAATTAATACTGAATAAATGGTGAAGCCAAGATTAGAAGAGAAGTCTGACCCTGGAGCTGCACACTCTCAACTGTGTTCCACTGTATTCTACTGCTTCTTTATCTGAGACCCAGCCTCCTCCCCTATTGCCTTCTTAGGGTTCTTGATGATGTTAGACATTCCCCAGGAGCGGGGGCTCAGCTCCCTGGACCGAAAATACCTTGATGGGCTGGATGTGTGCCGCTTCCCCTTGCTGGATGCCCTGCGCCCACTGCCACTTGACTGGATGTATCTTGTCTACACCATCATGTTTCTGGGTGAGAGGAATTGTGGGAGAGATGGAAATATTGACTGGCCTCCCAGAAACACAGAAATAGAAGCATGCTGGTGAATAGTCAAAGTCTTTGGCGCCTTATTTCACTTCTGTTGTGATCAGTTTCATGCTCTTGACCTGTGCGTCACCTGAACTCGGATCCCATAATTCTTCTTTTTAAAATATTAAAATAACGTTTAATTTTCATTTAGTTTTACCTGATTATACACTGCTTGATTCTTCTTAATGTCAACCATATTCTACCCCAGGGAAACTGGGTCTGTGGTGACCTCTTGACCTCTTAATCCTCTCCCTACAAATCCCAGGGGCACTGGGCGTGATGCTGGGCCTGTGCTACCGGATAAGCTGTGTGTTATTCCTGCTGCCATACTGGTATGTGTTTCTCCTGGACAAGACATCATGGAACAACCACTCCTATCTGTATGGGTTGTTGGCCTTTCAGCTGACATTCATGGATGCAAATCACTACTGGTATGAGTCTAGGGGACCAAAGGGGAGGGGTTGGCTGGGTCAGGATGGTTACCAGAGATAGGGGCCCAGTGAGGTTTTTAGAATTTGTCTCAGTAAGGATATTTCCAGTCACACTTTGCAAAGTATGGTTACAAGGTCACTTTGATCTGGGTGGATTTGGGAGGGGAAAGGGTCAACTAGTTGGAGCACTTAAGATGACAAAAGCAAAATGGCCCCATCCCACCCCTTCCTTCTTTCCATATCTCCCCAGGTGCCTTGATTTATTCACCTCTTGTAACCCTCTTAGAGAGAAAAAGAGAATACCAAAGCCAGACATAGCTGTTTGCAGATCCTTTAAGAATGGTTATATAGAAGAGGGAGCAGACTTTCTCTGTGAGCCCAGAAGGGCAGAGCTAGTGCCAAAAGTAGAAGTTGCTGTGAGGAAGAGATCATGTCAGGAGAAGAGGGCGCACCAGGGCTGCTCAGCGTTGCTGTTCTAGGAGGAGGTAGCCCTTCTCCATTTCTGGCTTAGGTGACCATCTCCCAGGAGAGGTGGAGAAGGGATTTGGAAACAAGGTGGCAGGGCAGGTGACCTTAAGGATTCTTTATATGTTGAGTGAAAAGCAATAAAATGGGTGTCAATAAAATGAGAATGAGGGGGAAAAAAATCTCAAACATTGAATTCATTAACAGTCATTACATTTTATTTTTCTATTTATTTATTTATTTTTAAATAGAGATGGGGTCTCACTTTGTTGCCCAGGCTGGTCTTGAACTTCTGGGCTCAAGCAGTTCTCCCCCATCCCAAAGTCCTGGGATTATAGGCATGAGCCACTGTGCCTGGCCTGTTAATACTCACATAAAAATACCCCTTTGGTAAAACTTGAAACTCATTTGTAATGGCCAGCTCTGATCACAGAGAATTAAGAGGCAGTTTTGACAGAATATCCTTGAAAAGTTCCATTTTGGGGTTATATTTTTGAGATGGCATCTCACTCTGTCACCCAGGCTAGAGTGCAGTGGTGTGATCATAGCTCACTGCAGCCTTGACCTTCTTGGGTTCAAGGGATCCTTCCATCTCAGCCCCCTGAGAAGCTGGAAGAACAGGTGTGTGCCACCACACTCAGCTACTTTTAAAAATTTTTTGTAGAGACGGGATCTCACTATGTTGGTTAGGCTAGTCAGAGGTTCCATTTTTATGACTTTATGCATTTTGAAAAAATCACATATCATTTATTCAGGGGTTTCCACATGGCAGGCACCATATTAAATATTCAGAATTTTTCCTCATGAAAACCCTGTAAGGTTGATGGTGCTGTTCACATTTTATGTTTTTTGGGTTTTGTTTTTTAGAGTCAGGGTCTTGCTCTGTCACTGAGGCCATAGTGCAGTGGTGCAGTCATAGCTCACTACAAACTCAAACTCCTGGGCTCTTGCTTTAGCTTCCTAAAATGTTGGGATTATAGGCGTGATCCACTGAGCCTGGCCTGTTCACATTTTAAAGATAAAGAAACTAAGTCTTAGAGAAGTAAAGGATTTGCCTAAGGTCAGCTAGCAGTTAAGAAACAGAAGTGGGCCTTGTTGGCTCACACCTGTAATCCCAGCACTTTGGGAGGCCAAGGTGGGTGGATCACCTGAGGTCAGGAGTTTAAGACCAGCCTGGCCAACATGGTGTAACCCCATCTGTACTAAAAATACAAAATTTGCCAGGCATGGTCACAGGCATCTGTAATCCCAGCTACTTGGGAGGCTGAGGCAAGAGAATCACTTGAACCCAGGAGGTGAAGGTTGTAGTGAGCCCAGACCATGCCATTGTACTCCAACCTGGGTGACAAAGCAAGACTCTGTCTTAAAAACACACATACACACACACACACACACACACACACACACACACACACAAAACAAAAAAAACCAGAAGTGAGTCCAGGTGTTCTTGACTGTAGAGTCCAGTGCTCTTGACCACAGTGTAAGCTGCCCCTTTCCCAGCTTCTACTTCTTGAAAACTTGCTTTGCTTCTGCTTCCTCAGGGAACATCTGGTGTTAGTAGCCTGGGTTTATCAGTTCTCCTCCAGAATACAGGCTGTTAGCAGGGACCCTCTTGCACTGCATCCTGGCATCCAGATCTATGAAACGTCAGATTATGTTGTATGTCACTCTGCTGATGAGTGTTTTGGTTTTTTTTTTAAAGATAATATACTGCATATTTATTTACACACACATAGCTTTTTAAACACTCCATCAAATTCCTTTCCTTTTTCAGTAATTTTCTAGCATTGTAGTCCTTTTTTCCTGATTTGATTCATTAGAACAAATTCAGTTGTGAGCTAACAGGAAATACTGAACTTTTTGTTGTTATAACTTAGTAGCAATATTTCTTCTTTGACTTGTATAATCACATTAGAATTCGCTCATATAATTCTAAAAGGTCTCAGAATAGCCAGGGAGGGTATGGGGGATGTGCCCAGGATAGATAAGATTATTGTATATAAAAGGACAGAGGCAGATGTAGCTGGACTAAGCAGCCCCCCTCAATGTTTACTTCCCTTGGTATAGGTCTGTGGATGGCCTGCTGAATGCCCGTAGGAGGAATGCCCACGTGCCCCTTTGGAACTATGCAGTGCTGCGTGGCCAGGTACAGCATTTTTGGACAGAGGGAGGAGCTCCTTGACAGCCACTGTGGTCAGCATGGTCATCCCACTGCCAGACTACACTCTCTGCTGCCTCCCTGGATCTTCTCTTTTTACCCTTTGCTGGAAAGCTAGGCTGACTTTCTCATTTTTTCCAGTCCCTTAATCTGTGAATTCTCTCATTTGTCATGGAAAGACTAGAGCTTTGTCTCTTCTAGATTGAAATCCTCATGACAAAGAGAAAGGATTAAGTCTGTGCTTTATGACTTCTTCCTTGGTGCCTGACACTGTGCTTGGTATTGGCTGGATTTCAGTAAATGCTGGTTGGATGAGTGTATTTCTGAGATGAATGAATAGAAGATAGAGTCTGTTCTTCCTTGGGCCCTGGACTCAGATCAACATTTATTTTATTGATTAAAAAATATATATATAAGTATATATATTATATATAAGTATATATATATATATATAAGTATATATAATAATTTTATATATATTATATATAAAATATATAATAAATATATATATATATATATTTAATTTATATATATATTAAAATATATATATATAAATATATATTTGGGTCAAGGATTGTAAGCTAGGAGCATGGATTCAAGTGGTCCTAACTATATGCTCTTTATTTTATTCTTGCCTATCTGTAGAAAAGATTCTTTTTTTGCTTGAACTTTGTGTTACATTTTGTTTTCAGATCTTCATTGTGTACTTCATCGCGGGTGTGAAAAAGCTGGATGCAGACTGGGTTGAAGGCTATTCCATGGAATATTTGTCCCGGCACTGGCTCTTCAGTCCCTTCAAGTGAGTGGCAGTCAGGGTGGAGGCCTCTCTGAGGGATGGGCGTAGAGCAGGTGATTCATCGCTCTCTGTAATGGCAGCTGTTCCTACTTTGCCTGAATTTGCCACATGCCTGCCTTTGTGCACTCATCTCCCTATTCAGCAGAAGCAGAGTCAGTGGTATCAAAAGACTGAGCCCTAGCTGCTCTTAGGAGATACATGGTATAGATGGGAAAGAAAGGAAAACAAATTTAAAAAAGTAAGGGAAGAGCCAGAACTGGCTGACTTGGGGAGTGAGCCAGTGCCCCCAGCAGCTCCCTTCGGTGGTGCCTGTGTCCTTGCCTTGCCACTCTAGCCTCCTGTCAGACCTCTGCAGCTAGTATACTGAGAAGATGGCACTGACTCTTCAGACTCTGACAAAAAACATTATAACCGCTTCCACAAAACAAAGGGCCACCTCTCTGATTTCTGTCTTCTTCCCATTTCTTCTTTATTCTTTTTCTTCTTCCCTGTTATTTTCCAGTTCCTGAAGTTTGACTTCATTATTATGTTAGCCAAGCATTTACCTTTTAAAGTTTCCTCTCACTCATGACCTCCACGGGGAACCTGCTTTCTACAGCATACACACATCTCAGTCGAATTTTGTCCTAGGAGATCTGCCCTTGCTTATTACATAGGATATGTTGAAAAACATTGAGCACCTAAAATGTGTGAAAATGTAGAGGGCCTGGGCATGGTGGCTTATGCCTGTAATCCTGGCACTTTGGGATGCTGGAGTGGGAGGTATGGTTGAGCCCGGGAGTTCAAGACCAGCCTCAGCAACATAAGACTCTGTCTCTACAAAAAAAAATTTTTTAAACAGCTAGGCCTGGTGGCATGTTCCTGTGGTCTCAGCTACTTGGGAGGCTGAGGCAGGAGGATTGCTTGAGCCCAGGAGTTTGAGGCTCCAGTGAGCCATGATCATGCCTTCCAGCATGGGTGATAGAGTGAAACTTTGTGTCAAAAAAAAAACAAAACACCTAGAGGGGTGTCTTCATGGGTGGATTATGTACCTTGGGCATCTACCCAGCCACTGGAGTAGCCAAGGCACATTCGTGCTATAAATGTGCTTTGACTGCTGTGTTCTCCAGTGGGCTGGTGCTTGAACTTTCTCCATGTGTTTGCAGACTGTTGTTGTCCGAGGAGCTGACTAGCCTGCTGGTCGTGCACTGGGGCGGGCTGCTGCTTGACCTCTCAGCTGGTTTCCTGCTCTTTTTTGATGCCTCAAGATCCATTGGCCTCTTCTTTGTGTCCTACTTCCACTGCATGAATTCCCAGCTTTTCAGCATTGGTCAGTACCTGTAGTCTGGTAGGAAACAGGAACCACAGTTTTGCAGGAAGGGACTAGCCAGAGGCATTGATTGGGAGTGGGAGAGGGTGGTGTGAGCAGGAGCTAAATTGAACCCAGGGCAGTCACTGTGAAATAGGAATAAATGGGGATAAGAGGATTGGGGCTTCTGGACTCAGTATGTTGTATAGTAAGGAATCTCCAGGAAGAACAAATATCTTATTACTTTCCAGCCAGGCGTGGTGGCTCACGCCTGTAATCCCAGCACTTTGGGAGGCCGAGGCAGGTGGATCACCTGAGGTCAGGAGTTCAAGACCAGCCTGGCCAACATGGTGAAACCTGTCTCTACTAAAAATACAAAATTAGCTGAGTGTGGTGGCGCATGCCTGTAATCCCAGCTACTTGGGAGACTGAGGCAGGAGAATCACTTGAACCCAGGAGGTGGAGGCTCAAGCTGAGATCGCATCACTGCACTCCAGCCTGGGCGACAGAGTGAGATTCCATCTCAAAAAAAAACTTCCCTTTTCAGTGGAACACCTGGGAGAAGTCCCCTAAGGGAACAGGGTTGAAGAGGTCCAACCAGACTTCTGAAATACATATTTCCTCTCTGCGTTCCTAGGTATGTTCTCCTATGTCATGCTGGCCAGCAGCCCTCTCTTCTGCTCCCCTGAGTGGCCTCGAAAGCTGGTGTCCCACTGCCCCCAAAGGTTGCAAGAACTGCTGCCCCTCAAGGCAGCCCCTCAGCCCAGTGTTTCCTGTGTGTATAAGAGGAGCCGGGCCAAAGGTGGCCAGAAGCCAGGGCTGCGCCATCAGCTGGGAGCTGCCTTCACCCTGCTCTACCTTCTGGAGCAGCTATTCCTGCCGTATTCTCATTTCCTCACCCAGGTTTGTAAGGGCTGTGGAGTATATGGCAAAGGCTGGACTTAGAAAGGAACAGATGGCAACCAGAATAGGGCTGATTTTGCAGCCCCTTCTCGGGTTAGTGTGAGAAGCATTGAGCTGATTCCCCTCTGCCCTGCTTTCCTAGGGCTATAACAACTGGACAAATGGGCTGTATGGCTATTCCTGGGACATGATGGTGCACTCCCGCTCCCACCAGCATGTGAAGATTACCTACCGTGATGGCCACACCGGTGAACTGGGCTACCTTAACCCTGGGGTGAGATGTCTGATGCTGACAATTTAGTGTTCCTCAGAGCCCCTTTGTGCTTTGGGGTCTGGTTTTGTCTTAAACACACCATAAAGCAAAACAAATTTGAGTTTGCTCTGCCTTTTCTCAAGAGCCAGATTGAACTATCTTTTGTGTGGGTTGAGTTAGAGCAGTGTAATTCATTTTCTTGAACTGAGATTAGATTTAGGAAAAGTAAGCACCACTAGCCCAGCAAGGAAAAATTCATTCCTAAAAGCAAGTTCCATGTTTTCCTAGCCAGAATGGACAGCAGGCAGGGATCTCATTATGCCATTGGCAGCTCATGACCCGTCTTGGAAGTTCATAATAATGAGGTGGGACTAATGTGGGGGTTTGGGGCAGGTATTCACACAGAGCCGGCGATGGAAGGATCACGCAGACATGCTGAAGCAATATGCCACTTGCCTGAGCCGCCTGCTTCCCAAGTATAATGTCACTGAGCCCCAGATCTACTTTGATATTTGGGTCTCCATCAATGACCGCTTCCAGCAGAGGTGGGCAAGGGGAGCAGAGAGTGGGAAAAAATGAAGCACAATTCTTTTTACCAAGATAAACAGCCCTTGCTCCCTGATGTTGTCTTGCTTAAAAGGCTGTCCTTCCTCTAGTGCATGTCCCCATTGATCTGGTTGTGGGCATAGCTGGTTGCTTCCAGCAGGGGGCACGATCATCCAGGAGAAAAGTGAGTTGACTTTTTTTTAGACACCGTTAACACAATGCCTTCTCAGGTAGCCACTAACCCCCATTATTCCCAGTGCTCCAGATCTCTTCTGCCTTCTCTCTCTGCCCTGGACTGGCAATAACATGCCAAAACAAGCCATTTCTTCTACCTCTATTCCCTCTCCTTTGGAATAATGATGAAAGGGACAGAACCGGAAGTTCTGGTGGGTGGGTGACTGTGGTGTCCTTAGAACATGGTTTTCTTTCCTAAGGATTTTTGACCCTCGTGTGGACATCGTGCAGGCCGCTTGGTCCCCCTTTCAGCGCACATCCTGGGTGCAACCACTCTTGATGGACCTGTCTCCTTGGAGGGCCAAGTTACAGGAAATCAAGAGCAGCCTGGACAACCACACTGAGGTGGTCTTCATTGCAGATTTCCCTGGTATGGAGGAAAGTGAGGAGAGGATTTGCTGTCTTTCCTTCTGGCTGCCTTGGCCAGGGACATTCCATGTGGTGGGAGGGGAGAAGGGAATGTTTTTGAAACCTAAGGGGGATGATGGTGGTAAAGGTGTGTTGTCTCTGTTCTGGCTGGGAGTGAGTTCACTCTACCATGGGGTGGGATGATGAACACTGTTGGTCTGGCAGGACTGCACTTGGAGAATTTTGTGAGTGAAGACCTGGGCAACACTAGCATCCAGCTGCTGCAGGGTGAAGTGACTGTGGAGCTGGTGGCAGAACAGAAGAACCAGACTCTTCAAGAGGGAGAGAAAATGCAGGTATTTTGCTGAGATTAACAGCAGAAAGAGCTGAGTGCGGTGGCTCACACCAGTAATCCCAGCTACTTAGGAGGCTGAGGCAGGAAGCCAGGAATTTACAGTCAGCCTGAGCAACATAGTGAGACTCCATCTTTAACAATTTAAAAAACAATGGCAGGCTGGGCATGGTGGCTCACGCCTGTAATCTAAGCACTTTGGAGGCCAAGGCATGTGGATCACCTGAGGTTGGGAGTTTAAGACCAGCCTGACCAACATGGTGAAACCCCGTCTTAAAAAAATAAAAAATAAGAAAAAATAATGGCAGAAAGCTTAGATGAGCAAGGTGCATTTATTATAGACTGAAAATATTTTACCATAGCAGTAATGCAGTGGAGCTCAAAAAAAAAAAACAAGGGCCCCTGGGACTGTGAATAACCTCATTCAGGATTCTAGAGGTTAAGTACTTCCAATTCCAAAACACAACTGAGTAGAAAGAAGCCAAGAGTCATGGAGTAGGGAGGCCACAGGCTGGCTAGAGAAAAGCTGGTGAAATTTATCCATTTCTCCTCCTTCATCAGTTGCCTGCTGGTGAGTACCATAAGGTATATACGACATCACCTGGTCCTTCTTGCTACATGTATGTCTATGTCAACACTACAGAGCTTGCACTGGAGCAAGACCTAGCATATCTGCAAGAATTAAAGGAAAAGGTGGAGAATGGAAGTGGTGAGTATATGAACATTTGGCCGAGATAGCCCCTGTTTCAAGAAGTCAGGGTTATGAATGAGGTTCTAGCCATTCAAGAATGAACTTGAAGTCTCTAGCTGGCAGAAGAGGAGTTCTAAGGGGAGAGAGTGATCCATCTCAGTGATTCCTTTTTTTTCTGTCTTCCGGGCAGAAACAGGGCCTCTACCCCCAGAGCTGCAGCCTTTGTTGGAAGGGGAAGTAAAAGGGGGCCCCGAGCCAACACCTCTGGTTCAGACCTTTCTTAGACGCCAACAAAGGCTCCAGGAGATTGAACGCCGGCGAAATACTCCTTTCCATGAGCGATTCTTCCGCTTCTTGTTGCGAAAGCTGTATGTCTTTCGCCGCAGGTCAGTTCATCACCACATTTGTCATTGCCATCATATGTTGGCAAGCTTGGTAACTTTCCTCTGGGGAGGATAACACTAAAGACTCCTACAAGAAAGAATAGTTTAGCTCTAGATCTTTTCCTGCCATTCTTCTCCCTGATTTACTGGAAGAATAAGTGGCCTATGTCTGATGGCCTGCTTTCTTGTTCTGCCTCAGCTTATCTCCAGCCTCTCTGTGGGCTGTTCCTACCCTATCCTGGAATCCTCTACCAGACTGTATAAAGAGTAGGGTACCCGGCTGGATGCGGTGGCTCATGCCTGTAATCCCAGCACTTTGGGGTGCTGAGGCGGGCAGATCACTTGAGGTCAGGAGTTCAAGACCAGTTTGACCAACATGGAGAAACCCCGTCTCTAATAAAAATACAGAATTAGCTGGGTATGGTGGTGCATGCCTGTAATCCCAGCTACTCAGAAGGCAGAGGCAGGAGAATCGCTTGAACTCAGTAGGCGGGGGTTGTGGTGAGCCAAGGTGGCACCAGCCTGGGCAATAAGAGTGAAACTCCATCTCAAAAAAAAAAAAAAAAAAAGAGTGGGATACCCTTCCCGCTGGGACATAGAGGGTCACTTGTGGGGAGATGCCTATATATGCCTGTGTGGTAAGAGCGAGGACCAGCTGCCTTATAAGTGCTTTAGCTGAAATTCTAATGTTGAAACAGGAGTTTGAACTGGGTCGGCTTTTTCCTGTTTTTCAGCTTCCTGATGACTTGTATCTCACTTCGAAATCTGGTATTAGGCCGCCCTTCCCTGGAGCAGCTGGCCCAGGAGGTGACTTATGCAAACTGGAGACCCTTTGAGCCAGTTGGAGAACTGAGTCCCTCGAACATGGATTCTTCGCTTCCTAATCCTCCTGAGTCAAATCCTGATCCTGTCCATTCAGAGCTCTGAAGGGGGCCAGATGTTGGGTATAAATGTAGAAGCAGTCAGCCACAGACCCATTCTATGCAATGGACATTTATTTGAAAATAATTCTCAAAATTTGTTTTACTTTTTTTTTTTTGGTCTAAAAGTCTTTTTAATTCAGAGATGATAACTTAGAGGAACCAAGAAAATAAAGCAAATAAGATTAAACAACTCAAGATTGAGAGGCCAGGAGGAGGTTAGAAGCAATGTGAAACTGCCCTCCTAAGATAACATGGTAAGAAGTAAGGTTTAAAGTGGCTCTTTGGGGGCTGGGCGTGGTGGCCTATACCTGTAATCCCAGCACTTCAGAAGGCTGAGGTGGGCAGATCACTTCAGGCCAGGAGTTTGAAACCAGCCTGGCCAACATGGCAAAACCCCGTCTCTACTAAAAATCCAAAAATTAGCCGGACATGGTGGTGGGCGCCTGTAATCCAGCTACTTGGGAGACTGAGGCATGAGAATCACTTGGGCCCAGGAGGTGGAGGTTACAGTGAGATGAGATCAAGCCACTGCACTCCAGCCTGGGTGACAGAGCAACACTCTATCTCAGTAATAATAAAGTGGCTCTTTGGGGAAAGCAATTTAATATACCACAATGAAAATAATAGCTAACCATTCCCAAGTGTTTGCTATGTGCTAGACACCATGTGAGTAGTGTTTCCTGCGTTACCACATTAGGCTGAGAGGTAAAATAATTTGCCCAAAGACATACAGCTAGTGAGGGATGGACTGATTAATTGACTTAAGGTCCTGCACCCTGCCACTTATAATTTTCAGAATCACTGATAAATCTGAAATAATGTAGCTTAAAATGTGTCTTCTTAATCAGAAGTATGATTGGATGGTGGTCAAGTTGTAAATGCACACAAAGTAATTTATTTTCATTGCAATTTTTGTTCTTTGTTCCTATTATCTATATACACATAGTAAGTTTTTCACTAGCAGTTATGAGAGTAGTCAGAATAGCAGCATCAAAGTTAAATAAGGAAATCTAGATGATTGATAGATTTTCTCTAAAAATAAGCTTACTATTTCATATTATTCTAGCCTTTAGTGAGCAGAAGGGGAGGTCAAGTAAGAATTAACCACACTTAGTGAGGGATTAGGGAGTGCTACAGACACTTTATAGGGTTTAGGTATACACGGGTGATTCAGGAAGCTCCTTGGTTCAGTGAAAATTCAAAGGTTTGACACTGAGCTAGGAGGTGAGAATGCAGGGTTATAAAAAAGGATCCCTGCCTTGAGAGCTCATGGTCTTGTAGCAGAGACCAGTGGTAAATTGGGTTCAGTAACTTCTCTCTTTGCAGGCTTCTCTTCCCATTCTCTCCCTCTCTCCTCCTTGGACAGTGTTCCCAGGGTTCTTTCCTAAGCAACTGCCTTTTGACTATACATGCTTCAGATGCTTGTGGCTACTCCAGAATTTCCAGTGATGCTAGATTTCTTTCCTGTGTCCTAGACTTATAGGTCTAAGTTTCACCTTGATTTCACACAGGGCTGTCAAGCTCAGTTCACCCTAAACTTACATTCATCTCCAACTCAGTCTTGCTTATTCTTTATTGAATGGCTCCCCTCTATACCTTAACCAAGCTGTTAACAGTAGATCATCAGCCTTGACTCTTCCCTTTTCCTTACATTTCTTTTTTTTTTTTTTTTTTTTTTTTTTTTTTTTAAGGAGAAAGAAAGAAACTGCAAAAGAAAGAAAAAAATGAAAGAGAAAGAAAGAGGAAGAGATTTTAGAAAAAGAGAGAAAAGGAGAAAGAAAGACAGCAAAAGAAAGAAAAAAAGAATGAAAGAAAGAAAGAGGAAGAGAAAGAGGGAGAGAGAATGGGATTCTTGTTTTATTGCCCAGGCTAGAATACAGTCTAAAAATGGGTATTAAAAAACTCTTTTATGCCAATAATTGTGTTTAACAATGGGGACAGGAAGGAATAGGGGATGAAAATAACAAATAAGCAGCCAACCAATATTTTATTTAAACCTGTGAAATGCTATGCAATTGCTGCGGAGTGATTTACTTTCAGTTATGTGGTCACTTTTAAAATAGGTATAATGTGATACTAAGAAAAATGTATGTTTTGTGGATTTGGGGAGGAGAGTTCCG
>CAUYQU010048171.1:0-27405 GCA_963574635.1 Cheracebus regulus
GACCTGTGGGGCTCCTCCACTGGGAATGTCCTGGTCCGTGGGCAGCGAAAATTTATTGGTAAGTGTGGCGTCCACTGGCTCTCTGCGCTTTTACTGGGAGCTGCAATCCTGAGCTGCTAGTGATCGGCCATCTTGGATCTCTCCTTGCAAAATACTTTTTACAATAAGAAGAATGACAAATGCATGAGATCCTATATGCACCACCCACATTCAGAATTGGAATATTATCATTTTCTCTGCAGCTCCTGTGGGCCTCCACTCCCTGCTGTGATCCCCAGGATCTACTTCTACCCAGAGTTTACCACCATTTTGGACATTGTGTTTATTGTGATCTTGCTTTTATTTATAGGTTGTTTACATATGTATGTGTCCCTCATTAGCATGTTCAGTCCTGTTCAGTTCAGTGCCAATGCATCCTAACCATACCCCTGGATGGCTGATTGCGATAGGCAGAATATCGTCTATGAGGTTGTGCTGTGTACAGAGGAGACACGTGCTAACTTTAACATTTGATTCCTACTCGACATATACTTCGGGTCTTGCTTTTCCCCTCAGCATTGTTTTTGAGAATCTCCCATTTTGTCCGACTGGCTGAAGTTCATTCATTTGTGTGGCTGTGTGTTTGTCTGCTGTTGACAATGCCATCTACAACCTAATGTTATGGATGCTGTTTGTCCAGTCTTTCTTTCTTGATCTTTTTTTGCATTTTTTCCTGTATTGCTTTTCTTCATCTTTTAAAAATTCCTTCAATTGCTTTAGAAATTTTGCACTCTATTTCTTCTCATTTTAGTGCACATTACAGAAATGTCGATTAACATAATTAATGAACTTTAAAATGTCTGAAATTAATCAATATCTTTACTTCTGGAGCAACACTAGACTTGAAACATGTTAACCCTGCTTATCCCATTCTCTCTTAGATGCACTTAATTTCTAGTATTTTAATTCAGTCTTGATGTTTAGTCCTCCAAAATATTGGAGATTTGAAAAAAATCATTATTTCATGCAGTGTTTGATTTGATTTACCCATATTTTCATCACATTTGTCCACCATTCCTTTTTATACTCCAAACCTTTGTTCTGGAATCTTCTGCCTAAAGTATACCTTCAGAGTTTCTTTTTGTTTATTTATTTTTTATTGTACTTTAGGTTCTGGGGTACATGTGCTGATCATGCAGGATTGCTGGATAGGTACATACTTGGCCAGGTGGTTTGCTTCCTCCATCCCTCCATCACCTGCAACTGGCATTTCTCCCCACGTTATCCCTCCTAGCCTCCCCTCCCCTGGCTGACCATCCCTTAGCCCCCACAACAGACCCCAGTGTGTGACGCTCCTCTCCCTGTGTTCATGTGTTCTCATTGTTCAACACCCACCAATGAGTGAGAACATGTGGTGTTTGGTTTTCTGTTCTTGTGTCAGTTTGCTGAGAGTGATGGTTTCCAGATTCATCCATGTCCCTACAAAGGACATGAACTCATCATTTTTTATGGCTGCATAGTATTCCATGGTGTAAAGATGCCACATTTTCTTCATCCAGTCTATCACTGATGGGCATTTGGGTTGGTTCCAAGTTTTTGCTATTGTAAACAGTGCCGCAATGAACATATGTGTGTATGTGTCTTTATTGTAGAACAATTTATAATCCTTTGGGTATATATCCAAGTTTAGTGAATGTTTACTAGTATGCCCGTGGTCCTAAGAATGTCTTTATTTGGATCTTATTCTTGAACTATTGCTTCACTATACACACAATTTTAGGTAGACTTTTTTTTTTTCTAGGCATATGGAAAAGTTATTTTATCATATAGTTGATGATGTGAAGTTAAACTTCAGTTTACAGGTGATTTGTCTTTTCTTCCTGAATGATTTATTTTCTTCACTATGTCTTGGATGGTTCCACAACTTCGCCATCATGAGTAATTTTCTTGTGATTAATTTCTGCTTGGAATTTATTCTCCCTTCTTGGTTTTCTTCATGGATTCTGGAAATGTTCAGTTATATCTTCTCTGTCCTCCCCCAGCGGGACTGAGACTGAGCTCTTGTGGCTGAGACTATGAGTACTTGCTTTGGGCACAGAATTGAGGAGTAGCCAAAAGAACTCAGGTAATTAAGATAAATCATATTTTAATACAGTATTTTAAATATTTTTTAAAACAAAAATCTAATGCAAAGAGACTAGTGGCCAACAAAATATCAAAACTTTCAACAAAGATAGGATCTGGCAGTGCCATGTTGAGATATTTAGAGCCTGAGGCAAAAGGAAAATCTGCACTCCTATGATTTTTTTCTAGAACATTGGTATTTTTCTAGAACATAAAAGTAGTTGAGAAATATAAAAAATTGAAAGTAGGTATATTAAAACTTGACATTTTAAGTTTAAATGTTTCATTTATACCCAAGTCAGAATTTATTATGAGTTTACTTTTCTAGTTCTAACAGAAGCAAACACATCAAAAATATTTGTATTAAGACCACTAACCATTAAAAAATACATAAAAATCTGTATATGGGTGCAGATTTTTCTTTTGTACATTATATTTTCTCTACTCAGTGTTATTTTCCACTGCAGAAGATTATATCTTTAAATAGTAGCAATGATGGTGATGGTGATGAAACATAGTTAGATTTGTCTAAAACTCTTCTGGTGGTTACAGGCAGAGTTAGGCCTAGAATTCTGATCTTTCCTTCTGAGCAGAGCTTTTTCCAATTATATCCCACTTACTGAAACCAATATTCTCATCTTATGACCAAAATCTCTACAGGAGGTGAGGCCACATCAGGACCCTTAGGCCAGGCAAATGTTGGAGAAGTGACATGCCCACCAGAGTGATGAGCTATTTCTGGGTGTTTAACGGCTGAGTAGGGCTATGACATGTGGGCACTGTGTTTATGTCAGGTCACTGGTTCTCAGACCGATCAAGGGACATGGCACTAGGAAACTGTACTAGTCTGTGGCTCACTGTAACATGTTGAGATATTACTTTATCCTTTGGTGCTGAATCCAATGCCATCTTCTATTAGATTCAAGTTTAAATAAACGTGACATATATCATACATTTAAGAAACATTTCTAAGAGAAAACCCTAAAATTGAGACAATCTTACTCATTAACTTATCCTTTTTTTCTATGAGTCCTATTATTTTGTTTTAGTAGCTGAATGCCTAGTCGAACTGGAGTTCCCAGGAGGCTTAGCTTAAAATTGACTGCCAGGTATCTCCTTCAGCGTTAACTCTTTGATGAGAAGCAAAGCAGCTTTGCTGGCTGCTTGAGTGGAAATTTGATCCCCAAGGCTTACATTCCCATAAAAATATTTTGTGTGGTCTCAGAATAACAACTCTCTATTATGTCTCAGCTGCCAAATGTATTGGTGTGTCTGTTGGGGGGTGGTAGTCAACTTCGTACAGATTATCTTCAATACCCCCTGATCTAAAACTTTAAGGATGCTTGTACAGAATGGCCAACTATTAGCTTTCTTGGCAATTGGTTCTGTGGGAATATTCCTTCTATACTGGGAAGTCATGTGAACCATGGCTTACACGAAATCCTCAGCTATAGGTTTTGTGGTCACTGATGTATGCACCACAGATGACTAGAAAATGCTTGAGTTAGGAAGTGGCCCACCATTTTACTCCTGACTTGGAAAGAAAGCTCCACCAAACCCCAGACCAAGGATAATATTGCATGTTTTCTTTTTAACCATTAGTGAGACTAATGGTTTATGGGATACTTCGTATGCATTAGGAATTCAGAAGCCAGTTGGGATGGAGAGTGGAAGATATTCCTATACAGAAGGAAAATCAGACAGTGGTAAAACACCATTTCTGGACACAGGGCCAAATTTCAGAGAAACTATTGTACGTCTTGGTCAAGTTCACCTCTCCTATTACTTCTGGATCTTCCAAATAAGCTCTCACAGTCTAAGATTTTATATTGTTGGCTACAAATAAGCAAATGAACTTCCCTTCAACTTTTTTGACTTACTAAGAAAAGAAACACAAACCTTAGGTAGCAGTTGCTTTAGAGAATTTCTAGACTGCTATCTCTTGAAAAGTTAACCTGTAGCTCCTAGTGGGAAGGAAGTTGGGCAAATTTACTGGTGAAATGTGCTCTAAATGGTGATAATTCATATCCAGGTCTCCTCAGTTAGTTCTTCAAGCAAGATGATAGGTCGCCAGGGATGTTGTTCACCCTGACGTTAAAAACAGGTCCACTTTGGATTTCTTAGTCTACCTTACCTAGTGCTTGCCACATCTAGAGCCAGGCTGCCTAATTAAAATATTACATTGAAAAAAGTCTAGATATGTCTTTTCTGATATTGTGGTCACTAGCCACATATAGCTATTTAAATTTAAGTATAATTCAACATTTAGTTCCTGAGTAGCACTAGCCACTTTTCAAGCCCTCAGCAGTCACCTCTGACCAGTGCCTGCCATATATTGGAAAGCACAGATATGGAGCATTCCATCATAACATAAAGTTCAATTGGGCAGTGCTTGTCTCTGGAGCACATAGTATTTCTACTGGTTTCAGGCAGTGGAAACAATATTTCTGAAGTTCTGATTTTCTGGCCTTGGGCTCTTACAGAGTTATTACTGATCCTCATTTAAAACAGTTATGATAATAACTTTATATGTTATATGTTCTTTCACTAAGTAATTATTATATCTTTTATTCCTTCTAGGTCTGACACCCCAAATTTTCTGAAGATCTGCTATGACTTTGGCATTTTTAATTCTTTGGTGAAAATCATAACTTTAGCATCTCTGAGATTTTTTTTTAAATGGAATGTATCCTACAGCTAGTTTAGATAATGTTGGATAAATCTCCAAGGCCCTGTGTTTGGGTTTTATAAATAGCCAGAGTGAGTTCTGCCAGTTGGCAGAGGAACGTCTAGGGCTGGCACTAGATGCCAAGCAGATGCTGTGGTCCTCAGCTGTGTTGGTTGTGAGGTGATGGGGAAAGGAGCGCTGTTGCCTGGGCACTCCTTTGGTGATACAGATAGCTGAGTTCATGCCTGGCTTCCTGGAGTCATTAGACTGCTGTTATTCTATAGATTGATTAAAATAAGGGGCAGAGACATCTGAAAATTATCTGGTGTTAGTTTTGAAAAAGGGCTACAGAATTAATTGCCATTCCTCCGATTGAGAGATGGGGATCTATGTTTCCTGCCCTTGCATCTCGGTAGGCTCCTGTGTGAGTTTTCTTTGTACCGCTGTGAAACAAATTACCATCAACTCAACAACTTAAAACAATACCCGTTTGTTAGGTCTTAGGTCTGTAAGTCTGAAGTCCAGCACTGCTTGGCTAGATTTTCTGCTCAGGGTATCACAAGGCTAAAATCAAGATGCTGGCCAGAATGAATTCTTGTCTGAAGGCTCTAGGGAGAAATCTGCTTCCAAGATCCTTCAGGCTTTCGTAGGATTCGGTTCCTTGTGGTTGCAGGACTAGGGTTTCTGTCTCCTTACTGGCTGTGAGCTGGGGCCCTCTTTCAGTTACCAAAGACCACAGCATTCCTTTCTTCATGTGGCTTCATCCATCTTTGAGCCAACAGTTGTGCATTGAACCTCCCCTGTTCTTCAAATTTCCATGACTACCTCTTCTTCCATTAGCCAGAGAAGGTGCTGTGCTTTGAAGGACTCATATGATTAGATCATGCCCACCTCGATAATCTTCTGATGTTAAGGTCGCTTGTGCTATAAAACAGGACATTATCATGGATACTCACAGGTTCTATGGATTAGAGTGGAGAGCCTTGGGGTGGCATTTTAGAAACTATGCCACAGCTCATGAGAGTTTGACTGATAGAATATGGTAGGAATGACTCTGTAGATTCTGAGGCTGGGTCATAACAGGTGACACCTCTTTGTGCACTGGAACACTACTGCTTGGAGCTGTGCCATGCCATTGAAGAAGTCAGCTACTCTGAGGCCACCATGCTGTGAGGAAGCCCAGATGCACATAGCAGCCACAGACAGGCACTCTGGTTGTCAGTCTTACACTCTGAGTTAACCTTGACCAGGCTTCAGACCTGAGAGTGAAGTGGCCTTAGATGATTCTAGCCTCGGCTGTGGGGTCACTCCCAGTCTGTAAGTCTTCCAGCTGAAGGCCCAGTCACAGAATGGGAAACAAGCCATTCCCACTGTGCCTTCCCTGCTCAAATTCCCAACCCATGAACTGGAGAATATAATAATATGATTGTCTAGGCCTCTATATTTGGAGGTAATCTGTTATGCAGCAGTAGTAACTGGGACAAATCTGAAGGTAAAAAAGAGTGAACATTTTTTGACTGATATTTTTTGAAGGTCTCAGGTGGAGGTGGGATGGTGGGGCCTGCTAACCACCCCTGCCCCCGAGGAGTTCTAGTAGGTGCTACAGAACAGGAAGAATCAAATTAATTCTAAAAATATTTATTGTTTATACTTATCCTATGCAAAACACTGGGCTGAATGCTGGGGATATGGGTGCCACATAAGGGGATAACATCCCTCCTTTCATGGAGCTCAGAGGGTAAGGAGAGTGAATTCCTTAGAGGCTAAGGAGAGTGAATACGCAAAATAATTTTAGGTAAAGATAACTCTTATGGGGAAAATAAAACAGGGTATTGAGTTGGAGCCCGGTAGTGGTGGAGGAGAGGCCACTCCTGACTGGTCCCAAGTGAGTCCTGTCTAAAGAGGTAGCAGCTGAAATCTGAATTACAGTCAGTTCTGCTCTCACGCTTGCTTTGAAAATGTGAATTTGTTCCAAGGAGATTGCTATGTTAGGAAACAAGTTTTGCATTTGCTTATGCATGATTTCATCTGTAAAAACACTAGGTAAACAGAAAACTGCACCCAGCTGAACTGAGCTGTTCAGGAATACACAAAAGGCACATGTAGGGCCTCAAACATCTACCCGTGACCTCAGCTCACCACGAGTGTTACGAGACACCTTATGCCTCTAGTGACACAGCCTTTGCCTAACTTCAGATCACTTCCTCCTGTTGCATTCATAACATTTCACAGGCTGCAACCCCTCAGATGTCCACTGCTACAAGCAAGCTTAAGACCTTTTTCAAGGCCAAGTGACACATTTATTGTCATATTTATCTATTTCTTTTCCATTCATCTGGATACAATTCCGCTACCATTTTTATTAGGTTCCTGTCTTTTTTTTTTTTTTTTTTTTTTAATGTGTCACATATGTTTTTGAATGCTGGGCCCCTATCCTCATTTTCCTTATGAGTCCTATCATTTTTATTGCATGATTCTGCATATCATGGTAAATTTTAGAAACACATAGCAATGGACTGTTCAAGGTCTTGTGAACCATCCCAAGAAATCAATCAATCATGCATTAGACTTTGTTTCCAGTCCCAGCCTTGCCACTGTGAACATATTCTCATACCATCCCAGAGGCAGAAATGAGCTTCATGTGTGATATGGTTCGGTTCTATGTTGCCACCCAAATTTCACCTTGAATTGTAATAAGGTGAGATTATTACCTTGAAATGATCCCTACGTGTCAAGGGCCAGGTGTAGATAATTGAGTCATAGGGACAGTTTGCCCCATACTGTTCTCGTGATAGTGAATGAGTTCTCATGACACATGATGGTTTTATAAGCATCTGGCATTTCCCCTGCTGGTACATTCTCTCTTGATTGCTGTGATGTAAGACATGCCTTCCGCCTTCCATTTTCCTTTTCCAACTTCTGCCTTTTCTGCCTTTTACCTTCTATGATTGTGAGGCCTCTCCAGCCGTGTGGAACTGTGAGTCTATTAAGCCTCTTTTTTTTTTTTACTTTAGGTTCTGGGGTACATGTGCAGGACTTGCAGGGTTGTTGCTTGGTACATACAATATCTGGCATTTCTCCCCATGTTAACCCTTCCCACCCTCTCCACCCCCTGCTGTCCCTACCCTAGCTCCCCACAACTGCCCCCAGGGTGTGATGCTCCTCTCTGTGAGTCCACGTATTCTCATTGTTCAACACCCATCTATGAGTGAGAACATGCGTAAACCTCTTTTTCTTTTCAATCTTGGGTATGTCTTTATAAGCATTATGAAAATGCACTAAAACAATGTGTCTGAGGAACTGTGTGGTCACCTGAACATGGCAGAAGTCCCAGAAGGTGGGAGGAGGGAAAGCCATGAAAGCTAGGTCACCTGGGGCTGGAGAGTAGGGAGTTTGAATGGAACACAGTAGAGGGAGTAAAATACAGCATTGCCTCATTAACGGTGGAATTGGACTGCAAAGGAGCAACAGAGGGGAGGGAGAGGGCATGGTTCTCTCCTATGCTTCCTGCTATGGTTTGGTGAGCAGAAGTGCCCTAAAGAAGTTTGAGGATGCAAAATGGGTTTCCTCCAACAACTTAACTTATCTTCTTTCACGCTGCACTAGGGTCTAGCACGGCCCTGAGGCAGGCTAGGAGAAATGTGAGGTTCGTCCTGGAAGGTACCTTCACCACTCTCTTATCTCCCCTCACCCTGAGGGGAATGCTGTGTTGTGTTGTGTTATGGAGTGTTATAGTGTTGTGGGAGAATATGTTCATAGTGGCAAAGCTGGGACTGGAAACAAAGTCTAATGTATGATTGATTGATTGGCAGTAGATGAAAGTAGGTTTTCAATCTCTTGGGGAGCATATGCCTTACATTCTTAGATACTTAACAACACCCACATGGAAGGGATTTAAAGAACTTGTCTTTATTCCTACCAATTGTGTTCACAAGCATCATGAACTTCTTTGCCTGCACAATGAAAACTTTTTATTGTGATATTATTGCTACTCAGAAATTTTTGAGCCATTGACTTTCTAATGCTTCCGAGGACAGTGTTATTGCCTTCTCTGACCTCGCTTTGATTCCTCAGCAATTCTGGGAAGCTTTTTCTTGGTATCAGGATGAGGTTTTAACAGGGCTGATGTGTAAGTAGTGAGGGAACTCCAGTTGATCTGCACATGATGTAAGAGAAACAACACTGGCTATACAGGGAAGGAAACTGAGGCAAGGGGGAGGGGTATACTGTAACACAGTAGAGCTCCAGGTCTCCCCATATGGCTCAGACTTAATGTATTATATCCCTATTCTCTTTTGTTAAGACAGTCTCACTGTGTCACCCAGGCTGGAGCGCAGTGGCACTGTCTCAGCTCTTGGCAACCTCTGCCTCTGGGGTTCAAGCGATTCTCCTGCCTCAGCCTCCCAAGTAGCTGGCACTACAGGCCTGTGCCACCACACCCGGCTAATTTTTGTATTTTTAGTAGTGATAGGGTTTCACCATGTTGGCCAGGCTGGTCTCAAACTCCTGACCTCAAGTGATCCACCTGCTTTGGCTTCCCAAAGTGCTGGGATAACAGGCGTGAGCCACCACACCCCACCTATGCCTTTATTCTTTTCTCCCACCACCTCACTTCCTCTGCTACTCCTTACCTAACTGCAAAGAGGCCAGTGCCCTCCAGGCCTTAGCTAGCAGTCCAGGAGAGCCGGTGTGGTACTAAGGGTGTTTCCTTGGTCATTTCATTTCCTCATGTTCTGTGGCCACTTTTTAGGGATTATCAGATGACATGAAAGCCCTCTTGGTCTTTCTAAGGCTTTCCTCCTTGAGTGTCAATTACTCTCCCTCTTCAGAAAGGGACTTGATACGGGAATTCACCAGGATCTTCCCTCAGACTTGCCAGGCTTACTCCCCCATCTTCCATCGTTTTCCTCTCACCACCATCATCGAATATTCCTCTGATTATTCTGGCATATACCAAGCCCTCTTCTCCTATCTATACATTTCTGTAGCTTTTACATGTCTACAGCTTGAACAGATTTTATACATTTCTGTAGCCTTTAATTGGACTGACCAATTACTGTAGCCTTGGATTCCCAATCCAAGTCAGGAATCTTTTATTTGTAAAGTGTGTACTGACAGTCAGAGGAGTTCAAGTTAGGAAAACCAAATGAAAGTGGTGTATGGAAAAATCTACTCAAGAATAGAGAAAGTTCTAGAATGACTGAATAACTAGGCTTCTGGTTAGAATGGATTGGTCGGTTCCAAGGATGGAGCTGGCCTCTGTGGAATCTCCACCTAGCACGATCATTCTTGTTGTTGCTGCCTATCTGCTTCCTTGCTTCTCGCTGTTATTTTAATCCAGTCTTTCTTTCCAAACCTGCATCCTCTGGGCCTTTTCTTCAATTAGTGTGCAAAATGGCCCCAAATGGCTCTCCTGTCTTCCACTCTCTATGCTCACTGGCACCCAGAGTTGACCCAAATCTTTTCTTTCTGCCTCTTAGTTCCAATTCCTGGGTTACGAAGACTTTGGTGGACCCATTCACCCTTTTGAACCATGGCACATGAACCATAGGCCTAGCCAACTAATGGGCGAACTCTCCTTGGGCCTCCTGTCCACCATAGCCCAACCAACTGTGACCGAAAAGATGAGATAGGGTTGGACCTGGCATAGTGATTCATGCCTGTGTTCTCAGCACTTTGAGAGACTGACATGGGTGGATCTCTTGAGCTCAGGACCAGCCTGGGCAACATGGTAAAACCCCATCTCTCTCTCTCTCTCTCTCTCTCTCTCTCTATATATATATATGTATGTCTCTCTATATAGATATAGATCTATATAGATACATAGGTCTATATAGATATAGATATATCTATATAGAGAGGCATACATATATATAGACCTGTATCTATATAGACATGCATATATCTAGTTATGTATATATATGTATGCCTATATATAGCTATATCTATATAGAGTGACATACATGTATGTATATATATATACACATAACTAGATATACATATCTATAGATCTATATATCTATAGATCTATATCTATATATAGAAACATACATATATCTAGTTATGCATATATATATGTCTATATATAGACATATATATATGTCTATATATGTCTATATATAGATATAGATATCTATTATAGATATATAATATATAGATATCTATTTCTATATCTATCTATATGTAGATATCTATATCTATATATCTATATATCTATATCTATAGATATATCTCTCTATACATATCTATATATCTATCTATATATATATCTATATCTGCCTAGCTATATATCTCTATATAGATATATATCAATATCGATATCTATATATAGAGACATACATATGTATACACATAACTAGATATACATATCTATATCTATACATATCTATGTCTATATATACATATCTATATCTATACATATCTCTATATAGATATAGATATCTATATCTATACATAGAGACATATATACATAACTAGATATACATACACACCTACATATATACATACATTATTTTATATATATATAATTATATATATAATTTTCTATGTATATAAAATAAAAAATAGGTAGTATATTTATAGTTCAAAAACATAGAGAGAGTTCAAAATATAGAGAGAGTTCAAAAACCTCTTTCTAGAAGCAGAAGTATTTTTCCTGCTCTAAAGATCTATGAATTTATAAAAACAATGCAGAATTATACCCATTTAATGAAGATATAAAAGGAGTTCAGTTGATGATCTTATTGTAATAATAAAGGATTTATATTTTTAGAAATGAGGTAGGGTGACATCCTATGATGCCCATTCATCTGGGGTACGTGAATGGAGGCCTCATTAAAGGCATGCTGGTGGGACAAATTAAAAATTGGCATCTTTAATGCAACTTAAGTTCATTTCCAGAGTTTAATACTTAATCATCCTTGCGGTGCTTCAGGTATTTGAATCTTGTCTCCTTCATGAGATGGGCCTCTGTTGGCCCATCTGCCACACAGTTTCTATTTGGCCACCTTCTCCAACAATTTCTTGTTGGGAGGATCAAAAGAACCAATGTCTGTGATGGTGCTTTAAAAATTAAATGTTAGCTTGAGTGTCCAGCGATATGCAATTGATTCAATAATGACATAACTGTGCAAGGGAATGCTATTTCACCATTAAAATGAAGTTGTAGTAGAATATTTATGTGGCAACGTGTTTAAGACATTGCTAAATGGAAACAGTGAATTCCAAGCAGTATACACATTATGATTCTGTTTTTGAGCACACAGACACATATTCCTTCTTGTATTTGGAAAGATGTTACCAAAATATCAGCAGTGATACAACCTGGGTGGCAAGGTTATTGATGATGTAAATGTTATCCTGTTTTTTGAGCTATAACTTCTACATTTTCTGCAATAAGCACCTATCACTTTTAAAACAAGAAAAAGAAATAAATTTTACTAGAAAAAAACCCTAAAATGTAATACATGGCTGTAATTTCCTTTCTTTTAGATCCCACTTTGCTAAGTGTGTATAAACATTCAAGAAATAATTTTTTTGCTCCCTTAAATCCTGTGTGAAAAGGATGTGTGTAAATGCACAGGTGTCCCTGCCTGCATATGTGACCATGGAAAGACGTGATTAGGAAAGATGCAATTATCTGTCTCATTACATTGAGTGGCTTTCTTAGGTTGAGCTCTCTTTATTTGAGAAGTGATCCCAGGAAGCACCAATCTGAGAGCAGGGAAATGAGACAGAGAGCAGAAGAAAGCTGCTACTGGGTCACTGGGGCTTCATCCCACTGGGACCTCTGAGAGAAAGAGAAACACGCTGCAGTTATTCTTCCTGAGGAGCGAGGGAGCTGGGGGTATTTCTCCACCACTCCCATCTGCCATTGGTTTAAGGTTGAGCCCAGAGGGTGTCAACTCTCTGGCTTTTCTAGCCTCCATGCCCAGGGCAAGCAGGCTCCAGGGACCTGAGAAGCTCTTTACCTTGGCAAAAACACACAGCACTTGCCATTGGAAGGCACCGGGTTGACACACACAGGTGTGATGATTGTAGAGGGGATATGGGCCAGGTACCAACAACACCCACTGCCGTAGCATTCTGCTTTTCTTGTTAAGCACGGCCCCGCCAATCTTACCAGTAATTCTGTCCTGGTAGGGCTGGAACTGTGGCGGGAAGGGAGCAGGAATGGTAGGGATGTAGTAAGTCCATAAGGGAAATCCTGTAACTGGGCTTGGTGTTATCCTGTTTCCCATCAAATGCTCGAGTGTTCATTTAGAAGGCTGACCCTGCCTGGTGACTCTGGGAATATTTAAAACAAAAGTTGTGAAATCCAGGTTTCAACATTAACCCAGTGTGGCCAGAGGAATTGAAGAATGTACCATGAAAACATGATATCAGAACTCAGAGATGTTTATTTATGAGTTTGGCAAGGTTTTAATTTTTTTTTATGATGCATTTGAGTTCTTCTGCATACAAGGCAAAATTCCATCAACCCGACAAGCCTATAAAATCCCTCACAAATCGTTTTATGATGTGTTTGAAATACCTCAGGCTGAGTTATTTGTTGACAATTTGTCCTTTATTTTTGACACCTCGGCTGGGGATTATCTTCCCCAAAATAGAATTGCTAACTTCTTGGAGACCTGTGACCACTATTTGCTAGCAACATCAGTCTACCAGGCACATAAATATTCATTTATTGGTGTCAAGCAGGTAGCAACAGAGTTCTGGACCTTAGTTGCTGTAGAAGAAACAAAGACTTTAAGAACTAGAATCACAGATTATTTATTTTATAGTTGAGGAAATTGAGGCCCAAGGTCATCCAGTCAACTTGATGTGGAGCTAGAACGAAACTCCACCATCTTGTCTCATGAAGCAGCCTATGCACAAGGTTGATTGGCAGCCCGTTCTGGTTGGCTGATGAAGGACACTTGTTCTGTAATTCAGCAGTTCATTCTAAGTGCTAGATCAGGCTCCCCATGGTGGGATTTGATAGACTCTCCCTCTCATCGGCCACTGAGTGCTTGGCAGTAATTTCACCCTTTATGGCTTTCCTGGGCCTTTTAGTTCTTAGATTCTAGATTGGTCAGGACTGTGTGCTTCAGGAAAGATTGACCAATTATCTAAGAATATTGCCAATCAGCTAGAACAAACTGTCATGGGATCCTAATATAATATTTTGGAGTGTCAGGCACAGAGAGAAGAGATGGCTGGGAGCCGGCACACTTAAGTTCTCTGACCTGGTCCTCTTCCCATCCTGGTGGAGGCAATTCTGAAGACAAATTAAATAAAGTATATGAGCAAACCACCCTATGGTGTGACTAGGTCATTAGGGATTAAATGCTCAGAGGGAAAAAGGAAAGTTGGCATCTTTGAGGATTCAAAAAGAACATCCGCTGAAGTCAAAGTACAACATACTAGGACTACCTGCTGGCTGGCAGAGGAAGGCATGCATGGCTTTCCCACGGGGCAAGGGCAAGACAGGCAGATCATTACAGCTTGTGCTTTGGCAGTGCATGTGCAAACAGGGCTGAGAACTTGTAGGTTATTAAGACAAGGAATAACTTTTCTCTGCCTCCATGCATTTATTAGTAAAATTGGAATAATTTTCATTTCCATTTTATTTTTTGGAAAGATTAATTAGGATAAAATAGAAAAAGCAGTAGATATTATCTGTGTATCTGTCATCTATCTTATCTACCTATCCATCCTATCTATCATCTATCCATCCTATATCTATCTATCTATCCCATCCATCATCTATTCATCCTATCTTATCTATCTATCTATCTATCTATCTATCTATCTATCTATCTATCTACCTATCTATCTAAGACAGAGTGGAAGAAATTTATCTATCTATCTATCTATCTATCTATCTATCTATCTATCTATCTATCTCATCTATTATCTATCTATCTATCATCTATCTCATCTGTCATCTATTTATCCTATCTGATCTATCTATCTGTGTATCATCACCTTCAATGATAACAACAGATTCATGACCAACAAGCATAGCTGCCTGTTTATCTACTTCCTGGAGCTTTGTGGTTTTATCTTCACATCTGCCTCTATGCTCTTGCTTTGGAAGGAATTTTGAGCCCAGTTATTGCTTACCTTCCTTCAATGACTCTAAACCAATGTAAACATGGGGCTCAATCCTTTATGTCAGTTTCCAACACTCATACAAAGTTTTTGGATGCAGACTTTACTGAAGATTCTTAAAGGTTTAACGGGTCCATGCTACAGCAGCACTGGCAGATTCACTTTATTCCTATTCTACTGCCACTCCCCCTTTTCTGTTAGTTACAGAACCCTGTGGTGGCCACAGGCTTAGTTAAAAATAGTCACTCCTGCAGACTTTCTTGTAGCTAGGAGTGTGACGATTTTTTCTAACAGGGTAAGCCTTTGCTTTCCTAATACAGACAATATCTCCTTTCTCCTTTGCTATTTTGTCTTATTCCTATCTGGAAGGTAAATGTGATGCTTGGAGAAACAGCAGCCACCTTGTGACCACTGTGAAAAAAGGCACATGCTGAGGAGGACAGACTGTTTGTTCTTGATGACATTGTAAACAGCCAGATCATGCCTGAATTTCCAACTTTGGATTTATTGTCAGGTGAGAGAAAAAAACAAAAACAAAATGCTCTATCTGTTTAGGCCTAAGTCAAATGTTGCCCTACCATGAAAACAGACAAACGATAATAAACACTGAAGACTCAATTTCATGTTTTGTTACATGAGTCCCTGGCTATTCCTCCTGGTGTGGGGTTCAGCTTCCAACTATGTCCCTTATCTTCTGTGACCAGCCCTTCCTGACCAACCACTCAAACATTTCCTCACACTTTGTTATCCAGATAAATTTGGCTCTTTTTATTTGTGCATTTTATCTCTTTTTTAAAAAATTTTTATTTTTTGTGTATGTGCAGGTTATAGATAAGCACAAGTTAACCTATATAAGATAGAGCTCTATACAAGATAGAGCTCTATACAAGATAGAGCATTTTGTTTTTGTTTTTTTCTCTCACCTGACAATAAATCCAAAGTTGCAAACTTGTGTTTACCTATACAACCAACCTGCACATATATAAAAAATAAAAATTGAGGGGTTTATTTTTCAGATTATTTCATCACTCACTTTTTACATCTTAATTTCTAGTTTTAAGGTAAAGGAGCCATCCTGTCATGAACTAGGGCACTTAATTTAGAAGAGATAATTGATTTAAATTCAGTATTATTTTACATTATATAAATTATATTAATATAATAATATATAATACATAAATATAAACTAGTAAGATAATTTTTTGCACATG
This sequence comes from Cheracebus regulus, assembly GCA_963574635.1. Taxonomy (NCBI): domain Eukaryota; kingdom Metazoa; phylum Chordata; class Mammalia; order Primates; family Pitheciidae; genus Cheracebus; species Cheracebus regulus. The sequence continues at coordinate 16,078 of CAUYQU010048171.1, forward strand.
TATGTTAAATGTTTAAATAAACTTGCTCTCTCATTGGCTATTCAGTGTGTATGGAAGGAAAGGTAATTTGGAGTCAAAGAAAGGAAGTAGGGAGACGTTCCAGTTCTTAGCTTTGATAAATTATAAAGTGAATCAAATGAGTGTTCTTAAAAGAAAAAGAAAAACCAGTATGTTCTTAAGCAGAGCTTAATAATTGTTGTGTTTTAAAACAGAAATACATTCAGGGGTCTATACAACTTTAGACATTACTTAACTCAGCCTTCACTTTGCATGTAATAAATTATAGAGTTATCAATATATGGGATTCTTTTAAAATAAAGATTTGCAGTTTATAAATTCTTTATGGATTATATATCCACTTCTCCTAATCCTACACTTCAAAAAGTCCAGTCTAATTTCTGGACACAGGCTTGGTAGGAGACACCTCCGGTTTCAGGATTAGAGGATTCCTGAGAGTATTGAGGAATGTAGGGTGGCCGGGGGCATGCTCCCTCCAAGGGACCGGCTTTAGCTCCATTTGCTGATGAGTCCTCATCACAGGCATGGTGATGTGAAAGGCAGGCTCTGTGTGACTCCTGAGGCTAATGGCCTCACAGCCCTTGCCTTTTAGTGTTAGTGATAATAGTTGACTTTTCCTGAGCACCCACTCTGTGCCAGGCACTGTGATCTCAGGGACTCTGCACAAGCCCTCCCTACGTCGCCCCACCACACACACACACAGAAAGCACCATCTGTGCTGAGGACTCGGATCCCAGAAAGAGTGAGTTCTCTCATCCAGGCCACAGAGCCAGTCATGGATAGAGGGGCCCCAACCCAGTGCATCTGATTCCAAAGCCTCTTAATTGCTATGGTGTGTGACTTATCTGTTTCACTTTGTCTTGGTCCGCTGGGGCTGCTATAACAAAATGCCATGGACTGGGTGGCTCATAAACAACAGAACTTTCTTTCTCACAGTTCTGGAGGCTGCGAAGTCCAGGATCAAGGTGCTGACAGATTCAGTTCCCGGTGAGGCTTGTAGGCAGCCTTCTTCTCACTGAGTCCCCACATGGGAGAGGCAGGGAGCTCTCTTCTGTCTCCTCTTATAAAGGCACTGATTCCATCAGGAAGATGCCATCCTCTTAGCCTAATTACCTCCCAAACACCCATCTCCTAGCACCATCACATTGGGATTAGTGATTCAACTGTGAATTTTGGGAGGACACAAACATTCAGTCCATAACAACTTTTATTTATTGATGATCATTTTATTTTGGAATACTGTATTTTCTCCAGCTCTTTCAAGGCAAATAAAATTATATTTATTTAAGCTGTACGACATGATGTTTTAAGATACATGTTAGTAATATAATTACCACAATCAAGTTAATTAACATATCTATTGACTTATATAGTTACCATTTTGTTTTGTGTTAAGAACATTTAAAATCTACTCTCTTAGCAAATTTTAAGTGTACAGCACAGTATTATTATCTGTGGTCATCATGCTGTACATTAGAACTCCAGAACTTATTCATCCTGCATAACTGAAACTTTGTGCCCTTTGAACTACATCTCCTCATTTCCCTATTCCCCAGGCCCTGGCAACCACCATTCTACTCTGCTTCCAGGAGCTAGACTTTTTTTTAGATTCCACATGTAAGTGAGATCATACGATATTTGTCATGCAGTATTTGGCTTTCTGTGCCTGGCTTATTTCAATTAAAATAATGGCCTCCAAGTTGACCCATGTTGTCACAAATGACAGGATTTCCTTCTTTTGAAAGCTGAATAATATTTCATTGTGCATATATGTATATTTATGTGTGTGAATATACATTTTCTTTTTAAAATTCATTCATTTATTCACCAATTTACTGAGCTCAGTGAAGCCATCTCTCTCAGCACTAGGTGGGTTTGGGGAAGGTGTGGCTCAGCTAATGTGAAATTGTCCATCCTACTCTCTTCAATATGTCTTTTCTTACTTCTTTGCACTACCCAGGTGCTGTAATCTTTCCCCTGGACACTTGGGTTGATCTCACATTTTAGCTATTGTAAATAATACTGCAATGAGCTTGGGTGTACAGATATCTCTTTGAGATACTGATTTCATTCTCTTTGGAAGTATACTCAGAAATGGGATTGCTGGGTTATATGGTAGTTCTATTTTTAATTTTCAAGCTCCATACTATTTTCCACAATGGCTAAGCCAATCTACCTTTCCACCAACAGTGAACAAGGATTCCCCTTTCTTCACACTTCTATCAATGTTGTTATCTTTAGCCTTTTTGATAACAGTAATTCTAGCAGGTGCAGATGACATCTCATCACGGTTTTGTTTTGCATTTCCCCGATGACTAATGATATTGAATACTTTTTCATACACCTCATGTAACCACTTGCAAGTCTTTTGTGGAAAAATGACAATTAAGATCCTTTTTTCTAGTTCTTAATCAGGTTATTTATGTTTGTTGTTGTTGTTGTTGTTGTTGTTGTTGTTTTTGGTGTTGGGTTGTATGAGTTCCTTTTATATTTTGGATATTAACCCCTTATCAGATGTATGATTTGCAAACATTTTCTTCAGTTTCATAGATTGTCTCTTCACTTTGTTGACTGTTTCCTTTGCTGTGCAGACATTTTTAGTTTGCTGTGATCTCATTTGTCTACTTTTGTTTTTGTTGCCTGTGCTTTTGGGGTCATATCTAAAAAATCATTGCCCAGACAAATGTCAAGAAACGTCTTACCTGTGTGTTCTTCTAGAAGTTTGACAGAACTGTGTCTTATGTTTAAATCCTTAATCCATTGTGAGTTGGTTTTCACATATGGCATGAGATAAGGGTCAAATTTTATTCTTCTGTATGAAGATAACCAGTTTTCCTAACAATATTTATTGAAGAAACTGTCCTTTCTCCATTGTATATTCTTGCACCTTTGTTGAAAATCAATTGACCCTAAATGTATGGACTTATTTCCGGGCTTTCTATTGTGTTCCATTGATCTATATGTGTTTTTTTTTTATGCCAATACCATGCTCTCTTGATTATCATAGCTTTGTTTTATAGTATGAAATCAGGAAGTGTGATTCTTCAGTTTTGTTCAATAGCAAGAACAAGAGACCCTGGCTATTCAAGGTCTTCTCTGGTTAAGTATGAATTTGACAGTTGTTTTTTCTATTTCTGGGGAAAAATGCCATTGGAATTTTTATAGGGATTGTATTGAGTTTGTAGATTGCTGTGGGTAGTATGAACATTTTAACCATATTACTCTTCCAACCCATGAGCGTGATATCTTTCCATTTACTTGTATATTCCTCAATTTCCTTCCTTAAAAAAAAGTGATTTTTATTATTTTGGTAAGGGTATCTCATTATAGGTAATCAGATACAGAATTTTTAAAAATTTTGATATATCAAACAGTAAGAGCTACATATTAATGCTGTTTCCCCAGGATCTATTTCAGTTACAACTCTGCTGTTGCTACTAGAAGCATATGTGATAAAATACAAAAATAAGAAAAGTTTAAATAATAATTCACCCTTGAGTTATCTTGTTATGGTAGTAACATCTACCAAAACATACCTTTTTTTTTAACAGTCCAAAAAACAAATCTGAGACCTATTTTTTAGTTTTGAAAAATAGCAATTTTTTTTTACAATGTCAAAGCTTCATTCTGTAAATGAAGCAATTAATAAACAATATACTTTAACAGTGTAATAACTCAGAGTAAAAGTTCTGACTTTAATGCACAGATCTTTAATCTCCTTGATTAAATTATTTCTAAGTATTTTATTTTCTTTGATGCCATTGTAAATGGGATTGCTTCCTTAACCTCTCTTTCTGATAACTTGTTATTAGTGTATGAAAATGCAACTGATTTTTGAATGTTGACTTTGTACCCTGCAACTTTACTGAATTCATTTATTAATTTTAATAGTTTCTTTTGGCAAGCTTAAGGGTTTTTTATATATAAGATCATGTCATCTGCAACAAGAGACAATTTTGTTTTATTATAGTATCCTTTTCTGGCTTTGATATCAGGGTAATGCTGGCTTTTTAAAATGAGAGTGGAAGTACTCTCTCTTCTTCAAGTTTTTGGAAGAATCTGAGAAGAATTGGCATCAAGTTTTCTGTCAATGTTTGATAGAATTTACAAGTAAATTCATCTCATCACGTTCTGAGCTTTTCTTTGCTGGATGACTTTTGATGACTGATTTAATTTTCTTACTTGTTAATAGTCTGTTCAGATTATTTATTTCTCAAGATTCGGTATTGGTAGATTGTATGTTTTTAGGGAATTATCCATTTCTTCTAGGTCATACTATTGGTCGGCATGTAATTGTTCATAGTAATTTCTTATGGCCCTTTGTATTTCTATGGTATCAATTTTAATGTTTTCTCTTTCATTTATAATTTTACTTATTGGAGTCTTCTCTCTTTTTCTTAGTCTAACTAAAAGCTTGTCAACTTTATCTTTCAAAAAAAAAACCACACTTATTTCCATTGATCTTTTTCATTGTTTTTTCTAATCTCTATTTCATTGATTTCTGCTCTTATTTTCATTATTTGCTTCCTTCTTCTAACTTTGGGCTTAGTTTGTTCTGCTATTTCTAGTTTCTTGTGGTGTAAAATTTGGTTGTTTATTTGAGATCTTCCTTTTTTCTTAAGGTAGATGTTTATTGCCATAAAATTCCCTCTTAGAACTACTTTTGCTATATCCCATAAATTTTGGTAAGTTGTATTTTTATTTTCATTTGTCTCAAGATATTTCTTTATTTTCTTTTTGAATTCTTCTTTTGCTCATTGTTCAGGAGGGTTTTCAGGAGTGAAGTTGCAGGGTTCACAGGGGCTGGCCTAGTGCTGGGGTCCATGGAACCTGGGTCCTCAGGAGATGGCCTGGAGTCTGGGTCTATTGGGGCTGGATTCGCTGGGGAAGTCCTGGTGTTGGAGTCGGTGGTGAAGTTGACTGCTCACCACTTCACTGAGCTCAATGGAGGTATCTCTCTAGCACTGGGCAGGCTTGGAAAAGGTGTTGCTTAGTTACTGTGAAATTGTCCTTCCTACCCCCTTCAATGTGTCTTTTCTTATTTCTGTGCACTATCCAGGTGCTGTAATCTTTTACCTGAATTTCTTAGCTCTAGTGAAGATTGTTTTGTGTGTGTAAGTAGTGTTTCAAATTGATTTTCCATGAAGGGATGGGCTTTGAAAGCTCCCCTTCTGCCATCTTGCTTTGAAACAATTTTAAATGTGCAGAAATGCAGTGGAGATAAGTTCCCATATGTCCCTCACTATCCAGCTTACCCCTTTGTTAGCATTTCACATTGCCATTCTTTCCCTTTTTACAATTTATTTGGATTTTAGGTTTTGCATTTTGGGCTATGAAAAAAAATTCCCTGCTTTTCCTTTTTTCTTTAACTGTAACCTGCCTTATCCCCTTCTTTTGTATATAATGAGAACTTGAACTAGGGAGAACTGATCTTTCAGAGAAGATGAATTCACTCTGGCCTAGGGACAGAGAAGGGAGATGAGGCACCCTGCTGAGCCAGACAGCCAGCCTCCTGCCGGCGCTGCCACTATCCTCACCAGCTAGGCACCAGCTGACCTGGCACACAGACGTCTCTGCCATCAGGAAGACCTGTGGGGAGTTTTCCACTGTGAATGCCAACAAGAGTCTGCCTTTCTTTAACAAGTCTGTTTGCTTTAGACTATTTGCACCAGCTTTTCAGTTGAAGACAAAGACATGTGGTCATGAGCGCTAAAGTAAAACCACTTTGTTTCTGTGCTGTTTATTTAAGATGGCAAAGTATGTTAAGTGCATGGAGATGCTTGATCTTCTGCCGATGGAAACATTTATATGACCCTGAGTGGCATGCCCAACCCTTTCTTCAACAAGCTCAGAGAGAAGGTAGAAAACTAGACCTGAGCACATCTTCCTGGCTGCAGATGCAGCTCACATGATATAAGTGGAGAGAGGCCAGTGGTACTGTTTCACCAAAGTGTCTAATTCTCCCTCATTCCCCCTCTTTGCCATGTGTCAGTTACCCTTCCCAGCTAGGGCTCTGCCTTTTTGCCAAGTTGAATTTCATACATTCACACAGGAGTCTTGGGGTGGACCAGGATGGTGGTGAGCACTGGCAGAGTTGCTTTGGTTCAGGTGCAGATTGAATCCATTCTATAGCCAGAAAAGTAATTCATCTCCTTGTGCCTTGACCTGGCATCCAGCTTCCCCACTCCAGCGGATCATCCCCAAACCTCGTGTGTCCATGCTAATCCAAGTGGGGTGGAGGAAAGGCGTGTTATGAGGTCTACTGGCCCACGCAGGGTCTGGGAGCGGGAATCCTTACAGGAAGGGGTAGGGAAAGGGCATATACAAGCTTGGGATTCTTAAAAATGTGTATGTTTAAGTCACAAAAACACTTTCACAGAGAAAGCAAATCTTAGGCTTATCTGTAGGGCATTATAGGACTGTACATAGAGCAATGAATCTCAGAGGGCGTTCATTTAGGAGCAGTAAGATATTTGGAAGGTTATCCAATGTATTTTCCCTTTCCCAATCACATTGAAATGCTTCCAGAGAGATTTAAAAGTCTTATTGTTTTAAAATCCTGCCAATGAGTGGATCCCACCCCCTCTCCCCAACCCACTCTGTGGTATTTGGCAGTTCACCCAAGAGTGGCTAAAGCTTTCATTGAGCTAAAGAACAGAAATCAGTCTCTATGGGGGATGTGGGCAATTCTCATGATTCGTAGTATATAGTAGACTTTAACCAGCATCTTCCTCTTGCTTTTGAAAATAAAACTAGTCCATTGAACAAGTAGCACTAACAACCCCAGGGAATCCTCCTACCTTGGTTCCCACAGTGCTGCTTGTGCACTGAAGCATGCGTAAGGTTTAACCTCGAGCTTCCCAGACGGTCACCAGGGAAGGTTTCACCCAGCTGCACTAGTTTAAAACTAGGCTACCAGATAATGAACATGTATGTGGTGTGTGTATGTGTGCAGGTGTGCACATATGGTGCCTGCCTCCAAATGATGTTTGTTTCAGTCAGGTCATATGCAGAGGCAGCAAGACTATTTTGTGCTTTGCAGGGACATCCAGGCTTGAGATTGTATGTACGCAATATTGACGTTCAGTTGTGGTCGTTCGGTCTTTCAGGTTTGGGGGCTTCTTGTTTAGTTTATTTTCCTTTTCTCCTACTCTCCTTCTATCTCCCTCTCCCTCTTGCTCTCTCTCCCTCCCTCCCTCTCTGTTGCTCCTTAAGGGTTTCAGGTCAGCCTCTGAAAAACAATTATGCTGACCATCACTTATAGAGACTCTGCCACATGCTAGGAGCTTCACATCAGTAGTTGGAATCTTCACAACAGACCAACAGGGTAGGCGTTGGTGGCAGGGGATATTTGAGAAGACGCTGCTGTCAGTACTTCACCATGGCCCCTAGGATTTTATCACGTTTTTTGTGCATACTCAACCTGCATTTGCCTCTAAAAGCCAGCCCCCACGTCTCTGTTGGAGGATGGACTTCAGGCCTCTGGGGCACACTCTGCCTGCACCTGAAGACCTAGAAATTCTTGGAGAATGTGTTTTATTTTGAAATCAAACTAACAAGAAATGGGTAGATTTGACAGGAAGCCAATGCAGTGAAAAGCCAAGTTTGGAAGAGTTTTCTATTCCTTTCTTTCTCCTTTGGCTTTAAGGCATTGAGATTATGTATATATATAGTCTCAAATTATATGTATATATATATAATATGCATATATATATAATCTCAAATTATATTATGTATATAACTTGTTGCTGTTGTGATGAAGTCTCCCTCTGTCGCCCAGGCTGCTGTGCAGTGGCACGATCTCGGGTCACTGCAAGCTCCGCCTCCTGGGTTCAAGTGATTCTCCTGCCTCAGCCTCCTATGTAATTTACATTGAATGAAATCTGCAGGCCTTGAACTTTGCCTAATGTATATACCTGTGTAACTCCCACTCCTACCAAGATAATGAACATTTTCATCACCAGAAAACCTTTCTTTGGACCTCTTCCCAGTTAATTCTGACCCCTCCAAGACCACAATCAACCACTTTCTGATTTATATGAACATCATTTAATTTTCCCTGTTTTAGAATTTATGTAACTACAATCATAATTATGTACTCTTTTGTTTATACTTTTTACTTCAACGTTATATTGCGTGGAGCAATAATTCCATTGTTCTTGTTGTTGCATAATATTCTGTCCTTTGAATACAGTTTGTTTATCCATTCCTCTGTTAATGGACACTCAGGTTGCTTATAGTTTGGGGCTACTATGAATAAAACTGCTGTGAACATTTATGTGCAAGTCTTTCTATAGAACAAATATTTTCTTCCAGATATTTTTTCCTCCTCTCTGATCCACCGCATTTAAGCATCCACTTTATTTTGTACTTGGGGCTATTTTTTGACAGGTTTAAAGCAGAGAAAGGGAGTTTTATGATTAATTTCAATAGTGCATGTTTTTACAAAGTAGCACACTGAAATGTTTGAGTCTTAGAAGAGACAGGACTTCTACCCTGACTACCAAAGACTCTCTTGGATAGAATCAGTGAGGAGAGATGGAGGGGGAGAGAGATAATCATGAGGTCAGAGGACCCCAGGGAAGACAGACAAGACTTTGGGTCCATAAATGAGAGAAATGTGAGTAAAGGATCATGTAACTGGCTCAGAGTCTTGGTTACAAACAGAAACTAAGTTCAGCTAAATTAAGCAGTGGAGGAATGTATGGACTGGGTAAAAGGTAGCTGATACAATCAAGAGAAAAGCTGTGGAACCATGATAAAAAAAAATGAAGAAGTTTAAGGAACCGAGTAGGTTAGAAGAGTAAACAAGATCATGGTGAAGGAGTAGCCAGATTAGGATGAGATGCGGGTCATGAATGCAGCAGATGACACCACAGCAAGGCCACGCTAGACCTTGAATGTGCACACGATACCACAGCCACAACCACCATAGACCTTGAATACTACAGATGACATCACAGCCATGGCCACCCTAAACCTTGAATGCTTTAGGCAACACTGCCACTGTTGCCTCTAGAGACTGGATGCAGAAGCTCACACTGTCACATTGTTATCTGTGTGGACCCTGGATGCAGGAGCTGATGTCAGGTCCACTGCCATCCCCAAATCCCGAACACCGAGGCTGGCACCACCCTGGCCAACCACCCAGAGGCTGTGGATGCTGGAGCTCTCATCTGGAACTGCCACTAGCATTAGGATCATGTTGACAACTATCCCCTCTCCTGCTTCCACAGGAGATTCTTAACAATCCCTGCCTCCTGATCCACAGTTTCAGATTCTAGGACAGGCTTTTCTGAGGCCAAGCCCACATTCCACTCACTGGAGAGAGTGGGCCTCTAGTCTTCTATAATTTATCTAGTGGAGACAAGTGCTGTCTCCTTGCAAGGTTCACATTGTGCAGTTCCCAGGCAGAGTGAGGGGGCAGATACTGGTCAGAGTGAAGCACCCTGATGCCCAGCACAGTCACCCCCAGCGGGACTTGTTCAAGCACGAGGATTCATGTGCTGTCACCTTAGTAACCACATATGTCTGACTCTATTCAACAGGCACCATCTATCAACTGGTATGTGGCTTTGTTATCTGTCCTTGGGTTTCCAGCAAGGGCTTTCTTTCAGCAACAGCTGGCCAAGCACTGTTGATAGGGACTGATGACTGCTATGCCTGAAGTTCTTCTCAGTGCCCACCTAACTTAGGCCATGTGGCCCTGTATCCACCTCTAAACTCAAGAGAAGGCAGTGGGGCCTAGGAGTCCTAATCAAGAAGTGGTAATGGGAAGGGGAATCTCTTTCATCTGAGTCAGGGAGATTTGCCTGAGCAGACCAGCTAAAATGTTTTAACTTTTTATTATAGAGAATCTTGAAGATACAATGGCTTCCAATCCATGGATAATTCTGCTCTTTCCACAGCCCTTTCTTATATACCTCAGGCATCCCATCAATTCATTTCACTTATAAATAGTTCAGTGTCTATCTGGGGTGTTTGAGGGCACACAATACACACAAGACCACTCTCACTTCTGACACCTCCTGCAAAATTAGAGAGGGGGCTCCACAAAGAACTCACTGATAGCTATTATGCTAATGGTTATGGTTTATTACAGGCAAAGAATACAGATTAAATTCAACCAAGGGGAGGAGCACCTAGGGTGTAGTCTACAGTGTTTCAGCTACAGAGCTTCTGTTGCCTTCTCCCCATGGAGTCATGGGCAGCACTACTTTTCTGGTACTGGTGTGTGTTATGGACTGAAAGTTTGTTCCCCTTGTCAGTCCATATGGTGAAGCCCTAACCCTCAATATGACGATATTAGGAGGTAAACCTTTGGGAGAAAATTAAGTTAGGTGAGGTCATGAGGGTGAAGCCTCAGTGATATTAGTGTCTTCATAAGAAGAGGAAGAGACCAGAAACACTTTCTCTCTGCAATGTAAAACTCAGCAAGAAGGCAACTGTCTGCAAGTCAGGAAGAGGGCCCTCCCAGAACCAGATCATGCTGGCACCCTGATATCAAACTTCCAGCCTCCAGAACCATGAGAAATAAATTTCTATTGTATAAGTGACCCAATCTGATATTTTATACAGAAGCCCAAGCACACTAATGCAACATGTAACAATATGCGCAGAGTATTGACAACCTAAGAAACTCACCTGAGCTTTCGTGTCCACCTTCTTTACTGGGGATCCATGATCAACTGCCCATGTGGCTGACCTCAGACTCAGCCCCTCCAGAGATCAAATTGATATTACATAACTCAAGGCCACCACCATAAATCACAATTTTAGACTTTCTGGTGCAGCCAGCCCTAACCTTGAACTAAGAACTTCCTATTAGGCATGACATTCCCAGAAGTTTGGGACAAAAGCCAGACCCTCTCTTAAGGCAAAGTTAGATTCTTTACAGTACAATATCTCTGAATAAATAGAACTGGTTTAATAAGCATAACTACTATACAATTATCACACCTAAAATATTTACAATAATTTCTTAATGTCATCAAATATCTAGTCAGTGTTCAAATTTCCACTCATTTCCTAAGTGTCATAAGTGTAAGGCCGGTTGCCTTGCTGGGAGCTGGGACGCAACCCCCCGCCCCTTTTTTCCCTTTTACAAGCCCCGAGCAAGCTCAGACGTGCTCGGGCATGTTCCCTTCTCCCTTGCTCCCATGGCCTGGTCTTCCCTTAAAGAGCCCAGTATGCAAACAAGGTGCTGCAACCATAGCTTCTTAATAACCAATAGCAGCTAAGCCCTAACAACCAATAGCAGCTAAGCCTTAACAACCAATAGCAGCCGAGTTTTAACAACCAATAGCAGTC
>CAUYQU010048172.1:0-43301 GCA_963574635.1 Cheracebus regulus
TGATGAAGTTTTTTCTGTTTCTTAGTTTTCCTTCGGGGGGCGCCCCTTCCCCACAGAGCTGGGCTGTCCCGGGTTCTGCTGTGCTTTCTCCGTCCTCAGCGCTTCCAATTGCTGTTCTCCTTGTGGAGATTGGACCAGCCGAGCCTGACTAAAAGGGCATCCAGTCCCGTACACTCTGCACTGAGAAGCGCTGCGCTGGCCAAAAGAGTCGCGCTGGCGATCCGTGTGGCTCCTTTGCCGGGAATCTCCCAGTCTGTGGGCATCAAAAATTCGTCTGCAATTGCAGCATCCACTTGCTCTCTGCGCTTTCACTGGGAGCTACAATCCTGAGCTGCTGCTACGCGACCATCTTGGATCTCTCTCCGCCCGGTGATGAAGTTTTTCTGTTTCTTAGTTTTCCTTTGGCGGATGCCCGTTCCCCACAGAGCTGGACCTTCCTGGATTCGCTGTGCTTGCTGTGAAACTCTCAGTCCTCAGCGCTTCCAATTGCTGTTTTCCTTGTGGGGATGGGACCAGGCGAGCCCATCCGTCCCATATACTCCGCACTGGGAAGTGCCGTGCTGGGGCACTGATAAAACAGCCGCGCCGGCCAAAAGAGTCGCGCTGGCGACCCGTGTGGCTCCTCTGCTGGGAATCTCCCAGTCTGTGGGCAACAAAAATTCGTGGGAAAGTGCGGCGTCCACTCGTTCTCTGCGCTTTCACTGGGAGCGACATTCCTGAGCTGTTGCTAATCGGCCATCTTGGATCTCTCTCTAAAATTTTAAAAAATTTTTTCTTATTTTAAAGATCTGTATGGGATTCTGCATGAAGATTTTCATGATTTTCATATTTTTCATCATTATTTTATTTCAGAATCTTCATTATTTTTACTCATTAGTAAACATTTACTATCACCTATTATATGTCAAAGCTCAGAGGTGGATACAAATAATTTAAAGGTATAAACTATGTTCCTTGGAGCAGGCAGCCTATCCAAAAAGACAAGACCCAAACACAAATTTCTAGTGGAATTTCACTTACAGATGTATTTCATAATTTCACCAAGACATATGAAGAAGAAGGATATTCACTGAAACTACAATAACAACAACAATATCTAAGAAACAAAAATAGCAAAAAAATAAAAACAAAAGCTTGGTAATTACCAAAATGTCCACCAATAGTGGACTCATTAAATCAATATTGGTACAGTCATACAGTCATACATTGGAATATTGGTAAGAACATTGAAAATAATAATTTAGATCTGTATGGGCTGATATGAAAAATCTCTAGTATATGTTATTCAGGAGAAAGAAAAGCAAAGGCAGAGCAGTGTGTATAGTGCCCTCTTTGCATGTGTGCCTGTGTGTGCATATGTGTATTTGAGAAAGCAATAAAGACAGACAGAGAGAACATGAATATAAAGACATTTCCTTATCTGCAGTTCCTTAATTCTAAAAAATCTGAAAATGGATTTTTTCTTCAAAATCTGTCACAAACTCATTTAGGAGGAGTCTCATAAGAACTGACATGTGATTATTTGTAGTCTTCATTTATCCCACCTAGTGTGATTATTCAAACATTTTGCCCCATAAATTTTAATATTCAATTAATATTAAACGTGTATAATTTATGTCTTTGCTGTCCCAAACCCTGCTGAAGGAGTGACATACTAAATGTCGTAGGCACTATATCACCATGTTAAAATCCTAAAAGTGTTGCATTCCAATATTTTTCTGACCTCAAGGGTTTGGAATAAGGAGTTATGCCTAGTACAGATACGTGTGTGTGTGTGTGTGTGTGTGTGTGTGTGTGTGTGTGTGTGTATGTATGTATATGTGAGTTTATGTTTTCATTTTTTCTGCATGAAATATTTTATAGCAACCTCTGGGAAAGGAACTAGGAATTTTGGGGAGTGGTTTTTGCTTTTCATTTTGTACCTTTCTGTAGTTTAAATTTTCTGACTTTACATGTGTATTATTTTTATTTATGTATTTATTTTAATATTTTAAATTGCCAAAAAGTATGTATATTTACAGTGTAGAACATGATGCTTTAAAATACATATATATTGTGGAATGGTTACATCAAGCTAATTAACATGTGTTACCTCACATAATTATATTTTTCATGGTGAAAACACTTGAATCTACTCTCTTAACAATTTTCAAGAATAAAACATACTGTGATAACTATAGTCATCATTTTATGCAGTAGATATCTTGAACTAATTCCTCCTGTCTAACTGAAGTTTGTATCCACTGATTAACATCTCCCCAGTCCCTAGGCCCCACCATGTGTTGCCTTGATATATGGGCATCATCATGACCATTCTGCTTATCATCATCCCAGTACTTATCTTGCAAGTCTATCGATAGATCAAGAGGAATCATCCAGGCCAGGAGCTCCACCCATGATCTGTTTCCCACGTACTCCACCATCCATTCCTTGCCCTGCTCCTGAGCTAGATCCTGTATCAGCCCTTTCTTTATCCTCACACATTTTCTACAATGGCATTCAATAACGTGCACATGTTCCTTGTAAACAAACAAACAAAAAAACTCGGCAGCGTCATAAGGATGAAGATTATGGCCCATTTTATTTTCTTCTTTGTATCTCTTATTAAAGCAAACTAAATATGGCCTGAGAAGGACTCTATACTTTTATATTTGAGTTCTTGTGGATGAACTGTAACCTAGCTTAATAGACAAAACTGAAAACCTATTAATAGTATATACCTGTAACAATGGCTGAGTGTTGGCCAATCCCAGGAGCCATACTTCAACCACTCATAGACTGCTGAATGTTCAAACTGCCTTCAAATAAGGCAAACACCGAGCTGTAGCCAATCTCGCTGTTTCTGTACCTCACTTCCAATTCCTGTACATCACTTTACCTTTTTTGTCTATAAATTTGTTCTGACCATGAGGCACCCTTGAAGTCTCTGTGAATCTGCTGTGATTCTAGGGGCTGCCCCATTTGCGAATCATTCATTGCTCTATTAAAGTCCTTTAAATTTAATTTGGCTGAAGTTTTTCTTTTATCACTCTCCATATTTAATATCAATCTGAAAGTAATTAACTTTTTTAAAAAGTGCATTTTAAACAATAAAAGTAAAAGTACCTATGACAGGAGAGCAGTCTATGTTAAGAATTAGGAGGTGTGTGTCCAATGAGCCACAGAAGTCCGAGGGGTCCCTGTAACATGAGAGAGATCCAGGCAGCCTTCATGGGGCAGATGGGACTTTATCTAGACATAACGCATATTTAGGATGTAGTTGGTAGACATGATAGGGAGTTCAAATGGGGAAGACAGTCCATAAAAAGGCAAGAAAATGAGAATGAATGAACTACTGTCACCTGGGAATTTGGGAGACTAAGTAGGCAGAAGGATACCAGCCATCTTGAAGGTACAAAGGATAGAAGAGTGAAAGGTGGCTCCATTTGCCACTTAAATTTTACCCTGAATGTGCTGCATGGAATACAGGTACCACCAAATTGGAATGTATGAACTTATCATTTGTCTTCCACCCATCCCAAACCCATTTATTTTCTTTCTTCTATTTTCTTCATAGGACTTTCATTAAACAGCCACTTTAAAAAAATTCTCAGGACCCTATCTCTAGAAATAGTTATCACTGACATTTCTGGGCATGTTAAAGACATGCACAGAATTATTTTTGGGAGAGAAAAGCTTTAGGAAATCAACTAGTTCATCCCACTCATACACTGGAAAAGGAATACAAGGTCTTGAGAGGTGCATCACCTTGCCATGTCACATAGTCCACTGGTGCAGAGGTCCATATACAACCCAGTCTTCTACCTTCCAGGCAAGTTTTAGACTACTCTTCTTCCTTCTGTGTTTACTGATGATACATTCATTTTCCAGACTAGCCTGTGATCTGATAAGACTGCAGGATGCTATTGATGTCTGGGAAAGGTGAAACAAAACATAAAAGCATGCGGAACCAGGTGGTCACTAGAGAAGCTGTGTTAGCTTGTGTAGATTGGAGCCTGGGTACTAATGAGTTACCATGGCAACATCTGGGCATGCATTTCAGGCTCGTGGGAGAAGATATAATTCTAATATCCTTCTTGGCCTCTCATTCCTGTCAAGGTATGATTCATCACTCCAAGAGAATGGGCCTCCAACTGTCAAGTTGGGGGTAGGACAGGAGTGATGCGGAAGTAGACACTCCCTCCTGCTTGCAGTATCCTTCTTTTTGAAGGGGAGGGAAGGAAGGAAGGAAGGGAGGGCGGGAGGGAGGGAAGGACAGATGCTTTTCTTTTCATTGATATTTTGCTTGTGATGTAAGACACTATGCTGACATTAACCTTTCCTGGCCTGGAAAAAATTGTTCTAGCTATATCTCCTTCCTTAGAAACCCAACTTGCCTTACTTCTCTCTCCTGATTCCATAAAATGTCACAGGATTTCACTAACAGTCTGACATTGCCGAGCAATTCACAAGCTTTTATGGCTAAATTAAATGTTATTATTCTTAAAGGACTCTTTTTATCTGGGACAAAACCCAAGCATCAGTAGTAAAGCAAGAGATCTAGATTAGGACAACTATGGTAAGATTCTGAAATACATCTAATTTGCTTTGGAGTCCCAAGGCAGGAAAGGAACCAAGTTTAGCTTAGACCTCACAAGGCTCATTCTCCTGACCCAACCTATATACCTTACTGCATCTCAGTGGGGTGTACAGAGGGAGACACAAAGGGATAGACTAGTTGAGGAAGGGAGATCACGACCTTGGAAACTGATGATATACCATGAAGTTGTCTTGTGGGGAGCCCTGAGGGATGATTTAGAAACATAATCATCTAAAGTGGACGGAGAAGGGCAGGATGGCAAAAGATTGCTGCTTCTGGGTCTGAGTCTCTGAATGGGTTGTTCCAGTACCAAGGCTCAATTGTTCAGTCTGTGAGGTGGGAAGGATGATGCTATCAGCCCGACTTCCTACCTTTCTCCATCCTATAGCCTCTGGAACATTCAAGTCAGTCTGTTCTCTTTATTCCACACGCACCAGGCTCATTTCCACCTTCTGTTTCAGTGGTTTCTTCTACTTGGAGTTCCCACTCCTCATCCCTCCTGCTTACCCTACTTCTACTTTATGTTTCAAAATCAAATTAGAATTCTATATCTTCCATAGACCATTTCATTATTGCCCCCAGCTCATGATAATTATCCCTTGCGCAAAGCTTATTTAAGTTTTATATTACATAGTTATTTAATCTCTCTGTGCTTTGATGAGGAAACTAATAGCACCCACCTCCTAGGTTTCCAGTGAGTACTGAATAAAATAATTGATGTAAAGCTCTTATGGGAGTGTCTGAAGCACAGTCGGTGCTCAAGAAGCCTTATCTGTTTTTATTTTCATGGCAAGGCATTATATAGCCCCAAGTTAGGGCCATCACACATTGCTGTGGTATAGTACATAGAAATAACATCAAAAGCAGCAGGCAAGGCACTTTGTCCTTTTAATATACAAAAGGATACCTTGCCTTCCAGCATAGATAAAGAATAATAGGTGACATTTTTTTGAGTCCTAACTATGAGTCAGGTGATATTCTAAGTGCTTTACTTTTATGAACATGTTGAATCTTTATACCACTAAGAGTTCAGGGCTATCATCATTAACCCTATTCTACAGATAAGTAAAGAGATCCAGAGAGGTTGGGTAACTAGCCACTAACTGGCCACAGGTCACACACTTAGCTAGCAAGTAATGGTACAGCGAGATCTAAACGTAGACAGTGTGGCTCAAGAGCCTGGACTCTTAACCGTTATGCTAACCGCTTTCAAATTGGAAGATGAAACCCCAGGCAAGGCCTTTGGGAGCAAGGAGCCTATTTAGAAAAGGGAAGGGGGCTTAGCTGGAAAGTGTCCAGATGGTTTAAAGCACATAAGCTTTGGGGTGGCCCAGATCTGTGGAGAACCAAGCCAGTCTTGCATGTGAACTGGGTGTGCTCATGCTATCCTTGCTGTCTGTCCCAGGGTGGTTTCAGCTGCACTCAGGAAACCTGTGCTGAGAGCCTGTGGCTGCCATAACGACTCACTGTGAGGAGGGTGACTGGGGATAAGGGAAAGGAAGACTAGCATTCTCAGGCTGTGGACACTAGAAGAGTCCCTGCAAGCCCTGGGGTGGTGGCAGGAAGTCTTGAAGAGAGAAGCCAGCTGGCTGCTGTCCAGCCACATGAGCATTTTCAGAAACTCGCCTTCATAAATCAAACCTTTAGGTCTTACCTCTAACTTCTTTCTTGGATTCTTCTTGGCCACAATCCTGTTGTTTATCGGGAAGGAATTTCAAGGGATACACAAAGCTGAGAGGGAACATCAATACTTGGTTTTGATGAAATAGTGCTCAGAGGGATTGGCAAGCTCCTCTGAGTTGGGGCTGGGTAGGGGCTTTCAGTCAAAGGGTATGAAGTATGCCCTACCTTGAAGTTCACAGCTCTGTGGGGAGCTTTTGCTTTTGGTTTCATGCTATTGTGAAGTCTCTGGTGACTTCACAATTACTTGGGAGATTAGATACCAACAGAAGAACTGCTGAATCCAGGGCTGGAGACTTACATGGTGTTTAGTCATTGGGAATACTAGACAGAGCCTCGTCCCTGAAATGGTGGCCTCACCAGCACCTGCCATCTTACTTACCATTGGTATTAGATGTCTGAGTCTTGAAGATTTTATTTTTCCATCTTCAAGAATGTCCACTTAAGAGGTAAAAAAAACACATGAAGTTCATCTAGTCCAACCCAGTTAATTTCTATTAAAGCATGAACATTATTTAATGCATTATCAGCATATATTAAGTTAACCTGAGGTTTATAGGTAGGTTCTATGAATTCCCTAACACTGTATGCCAAGTTTCATGTGAATGTCCAGATGTACAATTTTTCCACATTGGAAAGCTCTTATCAAGCCAGGGCGCAGTGGGTTGTGTTAATACTCGGGAGGCAGTGGAACATCATGGAAAGCACAGGCTTGTAGAAAGGCCTGGCTTTGAATTCTGGCTCTTCCACTTACTAGCTGTGTGGCTGTGAAGAAAATGCATAACCATTCTGAGCGTAATTTATAAAATGGAGAAAGTAATAGTGCCCAACTTGATTTGGAATTGTGAGGATCCAATGAAATAAGGTAGGTAAAGTGCAGAACATAGTTCCTGGCACAAAGTCGATCCTTAATAAATATTACTTAATTAATTCAACAAATATTTATTTACCTCTCCCTCTATGCCTTTCATTTTTCTGTGTTCCATAGATAGAGCAGTGAACAAAAATTCCTGCTCTCATGGAGTTTACATTCTATTGGGTTATAATGTGAATATTCCTGTCAAGCACTATTCATTCACTCATTTATTTCTTTAGCGCATTTCTATTAATTACCTATTATTTTTGATCCACTGTGCTGGCAATGAGGCTAAGATGGAAAACAAGACAAATGTGGCCCTTTATTTCATAGCAATTTGGTGGGAGAGACATCCAAAAATAGCTATAAATTCTATAAATAAAATAGCTAAAATTATGATAAAGACCATGAAGGAAGCAAAGAATGGACACAGAGAATGAGAATAAGGGGGATGGGAGAAAGGAGACTAATTTTGAGCAGGATGGTCAAGGTATGACCCTGACATATGGTGAAATTTAAGCTAAGATCCAAAAGATGGAAAGGAGATAATTATGAAAAGGGAAGGACTGTGTATTCGTTTTCTATTGCTGCCATAACAAATCATGACAAGCTTAGTGAATTAAAACAATACTGATTTATTATCTCACAGTTTCCATGGGGCAGCGGTCCAGGTACTTCATGGCTGAGGTAGGTTCTCTGCTTAGGATCTCCAAGACCAAAATCAAGGTATAAGCCAGCTGCATTTCTTGCTGCAGTCTTTGGGAAAGAATCCACTTCCAAGCTCATTTCCTCTTTGTGTTTTCCACATGGCCTTTTCCATCTTCAAGCCAGCAAGGGTGTCTGGAGACTTTCTTATGCTTCAAATATCTTTGACTTCCTTTTCTGCTGCATTTTTTTTCTGCTTTTAAGGGCTCATGTAATTACATTGGACCTACTTGGCTGATTCAGACAATATTTCAGTCTTGAAGTCAGTTTCTTAGTAACTGTAATTACATCTGCACATGACAATAAGTTTGACATCAGGCAGTGAAGGGTAAGGGAGCCAAAATTCTGCCTCTCAACAGATAAAAAGAATATTGCAGGCAGAGGGAACAGCATAATGAACAAGTGCACTGAGATGGACTGCAGTTTGGCATATTTCAGGAACTGAGAAGCCAGTGTAGCTGGAATGTTATGAGCAAGCAGGACAGTGGGACAAAATGAGGTTGGAGAGATGATTAGGGGTCAGCTCATGCAGAGCTTGTGGACCATGCACAGGAGTCTGGGTTTCAGTCTAAAGGCAATGGGGAGCCATTAATGAGGCTAAATCTGGGAAATGACATGATCTGCTTGACACAACTGAAAGTTCATTCTTGCTACCGTGTGGACAATGAGTTGGAAGGGAGCAAAAATGAAAGCGAGAAAGTCATCATGAAGAATGAAGATCATGATTCCAATCCTTAATACTAGAGCTTCTCACCTTCTTCCAGTAACAGCACTGGAAGTCATAGAGTTCTTTGTGGAAAATTATAAAACATTCATATTTAAATCATAAAATGTTTACAAATACAATTCAATGTTAAATCAGATGCTAACTTTTTCATTCTAGTATAGGCACATGGGAGCAGGGACCAAGGGTTTCAGCAAAATTTACAGGAGCACAGTCTAACCATTAACTTACTGCTTTTCCTTAAAAAACTTGGTGGAAAAACCATCATTTAATTTCATTTCATTTTTAGTGGCAGAATACTTTTATTTAGTTCACAAAACACAAAAGTTTCTGAGAGGATAGTTTAAAAAAACATTGTTAAGAGGAGAGTAATGCCTTAGGGCATAGACACTAATGTAGGTTAGACCAAAACCAAGGTCCTTTCTGTAACCGTTCAGTCTCTTTTGGTCCTCCCTACCAGGACTTTCAGCTAGCTCTTTAAAATGTGTTATTACAGTGGGAAAAAATTCAAGGTCCAAAGGCTATGCAGATGGAAGAAGGCCAGGTTCACAGAGTAGCCTATTTTGTCAGTGGGAGGTGAGATCTTTTCAGCTTCATTGCTAGGTGGGCCCTTCGGTCCCAGATTGAAACTGCTCTGACTCTACCTGGCAGCCCAATCAGACAAGGCTCCCACAGTCTCCTCTTCTAATGCTCTTTGAGCACAAAGCCCCCCGTCACCGACAGTTTCCCACCAGCCTCCTCCTCTCCTACCCTCTGGCTTTGAAGAATTCTGTGATCTGTGCTCCTAGCAGGCACTTAGATTTCTTTCTCCTACTTTCTCATGCTGTCTGTTCATTTACACACCTCTCACCAAGTCCTTCAAATGTCCCATTTTTCTAAATAACCCTTGTGTTTCCTTTCATCATTTCTAGGTCCCCTCTTCCCCGTGTCACACATCTGGGGCTTTGATGACACTTATCCATTTCTGTTCCTCACATCGACTTTGTTCAGCTCATCCATGCTCAGGACACACATTTGCATGTCTAAAGTCCCATTAACATTATGATTATGCCTTCCCTATTCATCCTCCAGTTTTCTCAACATCACATACATTGAGAAGAGGGAAAGAGTTTCTATAGGAGCCAGGATGCAGGTGTCAGAATTGTGAGAAAGGCCTTAAAGGTGGCACTGTTGGATTCCTGAGAGCCTGGGCTGAAATAGCTAAGAGTGGGCTGAAGAGGCACTGGAATGTCCACTTAAGGATTTGTGGGAGATTCTAGTATCTGAGAAACAAAAGCAATATTGTCATCCCCTTTGGACAAATCTACCCAGATTCAAATGGAGTGGGGCCTGCGTCCTGCCACATCTTTTTATCCATTTGGAACATTGGGGGCTTCTTTGGTGATGGTGGGGGAGGGGAGACAGAGAGCGTGAGAGAGCTGGAGAGGGCACTAAGGCAGGAAAGAGACTGATAAAAGGAAAGTCTTTTCAGTGTTTGGAGAATGCATTTGAAAGTGTAGAGGGTATAGGCTAGTCTGGTTCCAGCAATTACTCTGAATAAAACAGAGAATTTCTGCAAAATATGGCTCAGGGGCAGCTCTTTCTTGTACCAAATTATTACAGTAATGTTGAGCATTTTTTTGAGTGCCTACTACTATGTGTTGAGCCCTGTGAAAGGCTTTTATTTGCCCTAACTCGTTTAATTCTCACAATGACATTAAGAAATGGAGATTATTATTATGTTTCCATTATGGGTGAGAAAAACGAGGCATGGAGAGAGGAAACAACTAGTTCAAAGTCACATATCTGGTAAGTGACAGAATCAGGATGCAAGGCCAGGTCTAGCTACGTTCAGTGCCCATGCTCATTACTACTATGTTCTGCTGGCATCATTGACCGGTCAGTGAACCATTGTAGAGGCCAGGAAGTCCCTTCTCATTCAACTTACTTCTGTTTTCTTTTTTCTTTCTTTCTTTCTTTTTCTTTCTTTCTTTTTTTTTTTTTTTTTTTTTTGAGAGGCCCAAAGCTTAGGGAATGGGAAAGACTTGGAGTAGGAGTAGAGCCAGTTCACAGCAGAAAAACACCCTTTGCTGGCCATACCAAGGCAAGCATTGATGACTAAAGAATCACAAGCTATCTTCATGTGAGCCAAATGCTTATTTGTCCTTGTAACAGAGGAAATTAAAAATCTATACACCCCTTCCATGTCTGCTCCAGGACCAAGCACCTGCTTGATACGTCAAAGCCGAAGCCTCCATGCTGGATTCTTCAGCTCTATCCCTCACCCTGCATTCCTCCCCTATGCCTTAGCTCTGTCTCCTGCCTTCTGTTCTTTCATCTGTTTTTATCTCCCACTTCTCTCACTCCCTCTTCATATTTACTTGCCAAGCCATAGCCAGTAAAGGTAGTTGTATTTTTGCCTTCCAGGGTAATTTTCTGGCTGGTCACATTCTCCTTTAGTAACTGCCTCTGATTATTACATTCTCTCAACAGCCGCTCACATATATATTTAAGATGTAGGAAGAGGCCGGTTGCAGTGGCTCATGCCTGTAATCTCAGCACTTAGGGAAGCCGAGGCAAGGGAATCACTTGAGCCCAGGAGTTCAAGACCATCCTGGGCAATATAGTGAAGCCCCTGTCTGTATTTAATTTAAAAAAATAATAAAAAGAACTTAGGAAGAGAAGGGGGCCCACTTTTATTTGGCATGGACAAAGTTGGAATCTAGTTCCTTCATTGAAAAACAATGTGAAATGCCAATTAAAAATAATAGTGTCATTTTGTTAAAATATTACTTTCAGTTTCCTAGGATTTTTTTTTCTTTTCCATTCTTTGATATTACAAGGCATAGTCAAGGCATGGCCTGTGTAAGTGACTATAGAACTTTCTATTCATAACCCTCTTTCTCTTTTTCTGTTTATTTCCCTTTCTTTCTCTCTCTCTCTTCTCTCTCTCTCTCTGTGTGTGCGTGTGTGTGTGTGTATGTGTGTGTGTGTGTGTGTTTCAGGATACAGCTGTGAGGTAGACTATGCAAGTATAATTAACCCCATTTGCTCACAAGCAAGTGACTTGCTCATGGTCATACTGCTAGAGAGAGGCAAAACTAGAAGTACACCCCAGGCATTCCATCCCTTGCTTCGGAGATCTTTCCACCAAGCCATATCTAGTGGATATGCTTCTTCTTCCATGTGTTCTGGATTTTAGGAGGCTGCAGATGGAAGCAGCTGGTAGATGGCACTCTTGAGTGACAAAATATATGACTCAGGGGCATAAAGAAAGATTATGGCACTAAAGAGAATACCAAACACATGTTTCTTCATTTTTGAGAGGACATATTTGGGCTAGATGAATTCACAAGTTCCTTCTAGGGTTACCAGTCTAGGAAATCTAGGACTCTGAGGCCTCTCTTCTGAGCCAGCTTTGTCTGAGTAAATGCACTGGAAGGAAATTTATAACGAAAGCTTGTCCATTCCTTGGCCTCTTAGCAGAAGTACCCCTTGACCGGCTCAGTCTTCTCAGATCCTTCCGTTCTTTAGGCCCTTCATATTCAATTCCCCTTTTTAGTTGCACATTCCAATATTTCAACATGTTCCACAGCCGGAATGATCACTGTGCACATTTAGTTTTTCTTTCTTTGGGGGATTCTTCTGAATGCAGTATTGGAACCTGCTTAGTAGATATCCATAAAAGGGAAACTTGGTGATGGGAGACCTGGGTTAGGGCACTAACTGAACCAGACAGAATGAAGATGACTCTCAATGTGAAACAACGTGATATGGTGAAATGTCAAGGCCCTTCAAGGGAATATGAGGAGATTGGCTTTCTTCACACCTGACATTACTGAGTCCAGAATGCCTGATGGGGATACTTGCTTCAGTTAGAAGTTTGGAATTTGGGCTGCAGCTTCAAATGTTCCCCTCTCTCAGTTTCCACTTAACAAAAAGAAGTACTTTAGTCCCCATCTCTCAAAATCTATTCAAGAAAACATTTCCTCCAGATAAAATATGGAAACCATGAAGTGTACAATTTAATAAAAATGCCAATAATCTTACTTTATATGATCTTTTGAAGTTAAAAGCCCTGGAGTCAGACAGAGCTGGGTGCAATTACTAGATATTGACCATCACAGGCCAGTCTCTCTTTAATCCACTTTTCTCATCTAGAAAATGGGGTAATAATAGCCTATCACATCAGGTTTTGTGGGAATTGAATGATAACATGCAAGTAAAGCATAGGAAGTTTCTAGAAAGTGTTCATGCTATTATTATGCTTTTCGGCATACTTTCTCCTGTTACTTTCTTTAAGTCTCACTACCCATTCTGTGAGGCAGAAGCCAGGGCAGAATGGAATGACTTGCTCAGGACCATACAGAGTCCTGTATACCCTCCTGACAGAATGGTGCTGTCTCTATCAGTGACAAGAGCTCCACCTCAGGGTTCGAGCTCCCAGCTGCCTGAGCATGTTTTAAAGAATTCCATTGAAAACATATATACTAGGCTTTCTTTCTTTCTTCTCTTTCTTTCTTTCTTCTCTTTCTTTCTTTCTTTCTTTCTTTCTTTCTTTCTTTCTTTCTTTCTTTCTTTTCTTTCTTTTCTCTCTCTCTCTCTTATGTTCTTTCTTCTTCAAGGAAGATAAATGAAACCAGATGCTATAAGACCAGGGCAAAATCTCAGGAAAGTCTTGGTTTCTGCTAATTTTTTATATTAATATTTTATTGGCACATTCTCTGTCTTTCCTCTCCTCTTCCTCCATCCCCTTTGCAATTCCATTGCCTTCATCTGCACTTAAAATGGCCAAGGCAAACAAGGCAGGCTAAAGGCAGTGGGGGTAGGGAGGCCTCCTGGAGATTTCCTGGTCAGGACTGCCATAGATTTTGTGTCCTTGGAGAGAGGCTTCCTTTTCTGCTGGGCTTGGAAATATCTCTGTCTCTCGGATTGATACAGTCTCAGATTCCTTCCTTCGGAATCCCAGGGCCTCTGATGGGGGCAAGAAACAGACCAGCTCTCCTGTCCTGGTCCCCCACCCCCCTCCCCCAAACACCCACTTCCTTTATAGCAGCTGCAGCTGTTGGGTCAGCCTGGGAGCCCAAGCCCCCTCCCCTTACCCCTTTTCCCCAGGTAAAAATAAATAAAATGTCAGTGAGCTGATTGCTTTTTGGATTGCACCTCACCTCTTTCTTCCTGTTTTGAGCTTTTTGGTTTCTTAGTGGAAACTACAAACCTTGCCTTGACTCCAGTGTGGGTGTGATTTCCTTCTTCCTGGCTCCTGTCCCACTTTTCCCCAACTCCTTCCTTCTCTTATCTTTCTAATTGGGATTTCTCACGAGCAAAGGGTTTTCATCTTCTCTCAAATTAGTAGATGTATGGAAAGGATGATGGAACTAAGTTTTCTGTAATCCAGCAATTGGATCAAAGAAATGAGAACTTCTAATCTATCTCTTATCCAAGACTCACTGTGTGACTGTAAGCCATTCACAGTGGCAGTGCTATTTGGCTTGGAGAAAGAGGTGTTAGCCCAGGTTAATCAAGTTTTGCCAAAGAAGCTTACAAAAAGTATGCTTGCTCTACAAACACATTTTCAAGACAAATCCCTTAATTTTTACCTGCCCCACCAGACCTCTTTACATAAAGAGGGAATGTAAATGCAAACAGTAAAAGGGTAGGAGGTGAGTGGGTGCAGCTTCTCTATATAGAAATTTTGGAGCTACTGTTGGTTCTTCACTTTCTATGTTAATCTCTTTTTAAGACTGTAAAACAATATCAACATTTAATATCTTTGGGTTAGACTGAGATGCTTGCAGAGTTTATCTGGTATATGTAGGTCCCAGATTATGGTCTGGACAGAACCAATCAGAATATTGGCTTGTATGGCACATTTGTAGTTATGCTTATAATCGTTATAAAACTATACTCCGAACAATTAATGAACATTGATTGAAACTCTTATGCAGTGTAGGGCCATATTCTGTTCACCTGAAGTGCTCTCAGGCTTCCTCATATCGATCTGGAAAGTATTAAAGTAATTGAGGCAATGGAAAGGAGCAAAGCAGTAGCTGGAGACAGGCTTAGAAATGTAAAGTATGTTGTTTTAGAGCAAGGTAGCTGAATAGCAGGGGGCAATTGAGGGAGGAGAAGTAAAGTGCTGATTATGTAAGCAGAGTGAAGGGCTAGAAATATGCACCCCTATCTCCTGTGGGGAGCAGACTTGAGAGAGTTAGAGACTGTGAGCCTAACTTTTAGATGAGGAGAAAAGTAGCTCCTGTCCTAGAGGAGTTCACATTTAGTAGGGATGAGAAAGTGTACACAGATGAATAGTGGTTAAGAGCATGGTCTAGCAAGCACCAGGCCACATGGATTCAACCAGATCTTCCACTAACCAACTGTGTGGCCTTAAGAAAGTCATTTCAGCTGCTGAGTCATTGTATCCTCACTTGGAATATGGAGGCAATAGTTGTACTTATTATATGAGGACAATGAAATGAATTCATACATGTAAAGTGCCTGGCATATATTGAGAGCTCAGCTGATGTCAGCTCCTATTTATTCAAGGCTACCTCTGTGCTACATGTTTTGCATGCATTGCCTTCTTTATTTCTCACCACTACCCTGTAAAGAAGAAATTATTATTATCCCCTATTTCCAGAGGAGGAAACTGAGGCTAAGATAAGTTAAGTAGATGATTATAATTGAGTGTAGAAAGTGCTATAACAGACAGGTGCAATAGGAATGGAAAGATAAACATGTCTAACCGCCTGGAGAAGTTTGCAGAGGGCATCACGGAGAAGGGCACATTTAAGGTTGGCTCTGAAGGGTAAACAAGGGTTCATCAAGAGGGGCACAGAACATGCAAAGTTAAATTTATGGTAGTTAAGCATAGTTGGAGTATGGATGTTGGCAGGGTAGGAATTAGCGGGAAATGGGCCTGAAGGTTGCTTGTGAGCAGTTTGTGTATACCACATTAAAGAGTTTGGACTCTATTCTTTAGAAAATCATCAAAGACTCTCTGTGTTCAGGTTGTGTACAGGGAGTGAGTCTACATGAGTGATAACGATGGTTTGTACTAGCATTGTAGCAACAGTCATAGAGAGATGAATCCAAATGGAGAGTTCAAAAATAAAACACTTCTGGTATGGGAAGGTTGGCTTACGCCTGCAATCCCAGCAATCTGGGAGACAGAAGCAGGCAGATCACCTGAGGT
Source organism: Cheracebus regulus (assembly GCA_963574635.1). Taxonomy (NCBI): domain Eukaryota; kingdom Metazoa; phylum Chordata; class Mammalia; order Primates; family Pitheciidae; genus Cheracebus; species Cheracebus regulus. The sequence goes on from CAUYQU010048172.1 coordinate 15,719, forward strand.
AAGGAGTTTGAGATCAGCCTGATCAGCATGGAGAAACCCCATCTCTACTAAAAATACAAAAGTTAGCCGAGTGTGGTGGCAGGTGCCTGTAATCTCAGCTACTCGGGAGGCTGAGACAGGAGACTCACTTGAACTCGGGATATGAAGGTTGCAGTGAGTTGAGATCATGCCACTGCACTCCAATCTGGGTGACAGAGCAAGACTCCATCTCAAAAAAAATAAAAAATAAAAAAGTAAAAGTAAAGCACTTCTAGTGCTTCATTAGAAATCCACTGAATGGTCCGGGTGCCATGGTTCACTCCTGTAGTCCCAGCACTTTGGGAGGCCAAGGCAGGCAGATCACTTGAGGCCAGGAGTTCGAAACCAGCCTGAGCAACATGGCGAAATCCCATCTCAACTAAAAATTCAAAACAATTAGCCGGGCGTGGTGGCACATGCCTGTAATACCAGCTACTCTGGAGGCTGAGGCAGAGAGTTGCTTGAACGTGGGAGGCACAGGTTGCAATGAGCTGAGATCACGCCACTGCACTCCAGCCTGGGCAACAGAGAGAGTGTCTTAAAAAAAAAAATCAATTGAATATATAGTGCATGCTTGCTTAGGAGTTACAATGTAGTCTCTACTCCCTCTCAAGGAGTTCACAATAAAGTGCAGAAGACAGACCTCAAATCAAAGGCAAACCGACAGTTACAATACAATATGGTATGCTCTGTGAGAAAGAGGCACATACAGGGTGCTTGAGGAGCACAGAGAAAGAATATTGTTCTAGGGGTGGAGAGGTCAGAAAAGGCTACCCATAGGAGGGACCACTTCTGCTACATTTTTTGTTTTTATTTTTGAGACAGAGTCTCTCTCTGTTGCCCAGGCTGGAGTGCAGTGGCACAATCTCAGCTCACTGCAACTTCCACCTCCCGGGTTCAAGCGGTTCTCTTGCCTCAGTCTCCCAAGTAGTAGCTGGGATTACAGGCATGCACCACCACTCCCAGCTAATTTTTGTATTTTTAGTAGAGACAGGGTTTCTCCATGTTGTCTATGCTGGTCTTGAACTCCCGACCTCAGGTGATATGCCCACCTCGGCCTCCCAAAGTTCTGGGATTAAAGGTGAGCCACTGTGTGCAGCCTGGAACTAAGTTTTGAGGGGTGAGGAAGAGTTATCCAGGCAAAGATAGGATAGGGATGGTTGTCATTCCAGCAGCAGGAATAACAGGAGTAAAGGTACAGAGGTATGCAACAGCACGGAATGTGGGAAGTGCTACAAGTATTTCAGGATTGCTGGAGAAAAAGAGCATCAAAGGTAAACAGCAGAAGAAACAGGGCTAGAGAGTAAGGCAGAGACTAAGTTTAGTGGACCTTTGTACACTATGCCAAGGAGTTTGAAATTACTCGAGTAGGTGAAAGGGAGCCATTAAAATGATTTAATTAGGAGGCTACCAGATACACAGATATGCCTATTAGACTGGTAGCAGAGTTGAGGATAGGATTGAAGGGGGTGAGATTAGAAAAGGCAAGACCAGAAGCAGAGAAAGCTGGTAGGAAATTATTGCAAGAGATGACACTAGAGATGAGGAGTGCCTGGTTTAAGGCAGGGGTGACAGAGAAGGGATAAGTGATTGAAGAATTAAAAGTGGCAGGACTTGGTAACTGATTTGATATGGTGTTAAGGAAAAAGGAGTTCAGGAGGAGTTTCAGGTTTTTGGCTTTAATGACAAGTGAATTTTGGTTCACCAACCAAGAAAAAGAATGGAGAACATTCTGGGAGAAGAATGATGAGTTTCATTTTGAGTATCTTCAGTTTCAGATGGTTATGGGAAATCCAGGAGGAGATATCCACTGGAGATATATATATATATATATATATATATCATATATATATATATATATATATATGATATATATATATGATACGTGAATCTCGAGCCCCGGGGGGATGTTGAGCAGGAGATTTAGATTTGGAAAGCATCAGCATGTAGATGACAGTAAAAGCCATCAGAAGAGTTGAGACCACTGAGAGAGAAGGCAGACCAAACATAGAAACTCAGCGGTCTATCAGCACTCAAGGGGAAGACAGAGGAGACGGTCCAGGAATTGTTGGCAATAGCTCTGGACTGTATCTTTTAGGAACTGTGGGATTGAATGGGAAAGCCCAACATAGTGATCCCAAGCTTTCCTCTTGGAACTTTCAAAAACTATTCTGTGGTGTACATGATTGAGAATATTAACAAATTTTAGGACTGCATTATCTTCCAATTTCTAATATAATACCTTCTTCTGAGGATTGTTGCAAATTGCTTTGCAATAATATTCATAATAAAAATTTCTGAGTTCTGTGATCGCATTTTTAAGCAAAAAATTGTATTTATTTTCTTTATCTCATTAATCTAAAATGCTTTTGAATTATCACATCCCTTTTGACCTAGTATCTTTGTCAGCTTGGTCTCCTATAACAAATACTATAGACTGGGTGGCTTAAACTGAACAGCATTTAGTTCTCATAGTTGTGGGGACTGGGAAGTTAAAGATCAAGGTGCTGGCAGGGGATGGAGACAGCAAACCATCATGGCATGTACGTACCTATGCAACAATCCTGCAGGATGCAGGACGTGCACATGTACCCCAGAGCCCAAATACAATTAAAAAAAAAAAAGATCAAGGTGTTGACCAATGTCCCTCTTTCTGATTATACACTGACATCTTCTCTTTATGTCTTCATACAGTAGAGAGGAGATTACCTCTCTCATGTCTCTTCTTATAAGGGCACTAACCCCATCATTAGGGATCCACTCTCATGACCCAAGTACTTCCCAAAGGCCCCACCTACAAATGCCATCACACTGAGCATTACGGCTTCAACATATACATTTTGAGGGAAAGCACATTTAGTTCATAACATTCAGGAATATTTTTTTCTTCCTGTTAGTTTCAACATATATAAAGCACTAAGCCTCATGAATGTTAAGATATATATGTTAAAATAGTGCCTAGAACATAATAGGTGGGCCACACAATTCAAGTGGCATTACTCGAATTCATTGTCATTATCTAAATATGCATGCCCTGTTCTGTAGTCACAGACACACATGCAAGTAAGCTAGGTCTTTCTAAACTAGTGATTGCTCGATGTAAGTCTTGCCTTTCAGGTTTTTGTTTCATTTTTTGGCATCAAAGGGCAAATTAGAAAAAGTACTGGTATGTAGATTTGGGGGTTATTTCCCTTCAGATTATGACAGGATGTTAAAAACTGATCACAGTTGATATACAGCAGCTTGCTGGAGTCTCTGCAACATGCCTCAAACACAAAAATCCCTGGTGATGGACGACTGTGGGTAAAAACATCCATGCATCAGATTTCTTCTCTGATAGCTTCCAGACCCCATTTTAGTAGATTTGGCTCTCAAGGCAAACTCCATTTGACAGCACTGGAGTAGCTACTCAGTCATTCTCCCAAACTACTCAGTCATTCCGCCACGCTTGGCCTCCATTCAACAGGCAGACTTGACTAGCTGCTTACTCCCTCTTCCCTCTTAAGGGAGAAGGGAAGTGAGAGAACACCCTTGTGAGTGCTGAGTTGCAATCTGTGCATTGGGTTTTACAGGGGAGAACAAAACTACTCTATTTTCTTTTTTTCATTGTAATAAATCTCTGGATGGATCACATCAGAGAGAGAAAGAGATTGTGACAGAGATAGAGAAAGAGAGAGAGGAAGAAAAAGAGAAAAAACAACGTGGAGGAGAGGAGAGGGAAGAAGAAGGAAGGAGGAAGACGAGACAAAGGGAGGGGTCAGAGAAAGAGAAGAGACAATGTGCATTGTCGCGCACATGCACTGTTTTTGCTCCTGTGTTTGCTTTGTACTTGTAATGTTTAATGTCCAGATGTGTCCTAAACTCCACGAAGCTATTTCCTTCCCAATAACTAGTAAGTAGTAACAGTGCAATCCAAATGTAATCCTTGATTTTTTTCATGAGTAGAGCATAGAATCCTTTGTTCTCACATACTTTTTTTAGTACATCATTAAATTGAATAGAATAATAATAATAAACACTCAAGTCAATGTTCCAATAACCTACCCCGAACTGCCTCTCCCTACAAAACTGCTACTCTTTGCTACATCACAGCTTTGCTCACATCCAAGGCAAGACTACAATTGATCAGCTGAGGTGATCTTGTTATACTCTTGCCAGGCTATAGGCTACCACACCCAATATATCAGCCTTAATCAGCACTAAGTCCCTATTGCTATTGCCACTCTACTGATCTCTGTTTATAGCAGATAAGGGTAAGAGAAATTATTTTACAGTCTTTGACAAAATGAGGAAAGAAGAAAAGGGAAGAAAAGGTGAAGAAAGGAAAGATCCAGAAAAGAGAAGAAGAGGGAGAAAAAAAGGAGAGGAGCCATATGAAGAAAACTCAGAAACAACAAAAGGTCTGTACTCCCTCCTCCATAACAACTCTTAGATCCTTTCACAAATGTAACCACTGGACCACCGTGTTTCTTGTTTGCCAGATATACTTTAAAATGGAGAGGAGGCTGGTTCAATTTGCTTTCCATTTGCACAGGATTTTGAAGTAGGGGATACTCAACAGTTCAGGGTAAGTGGCATGAGGACCTTGGGCTCTCATGGGGATAATAGCCACGAAAACAGGTATGATGAGAGGATGAGAAACATTGCTTTGCAGTCTTGCTTCTTTCGTGGTGTGACTCTTAGATCATGAATTAGAAGGGTTCCATCAAAGGAAAATCTGAGACCTAGAAAAGGAAGGGCCTTGTCCAAGGTTACACACATGCAGCCATTTAGAGGGAGGGCTGATATTAACCCCTAGTCTTCTAGCTTCCTAGGACTCTGTTCTTTCCCTAATTTCCCAGAGTCTCCAACAGTAAAACAAACAAAGATAGTGTCTCTGCTTCTGGCAACTTCCACTGCTACTATCCTTCCTGTGTCTGGACAGTGAGTCTTACAGATCTTCTGGATCCTTCTAAGGGAGGATGTTTTTCTTTTCTCCTTTTAGTGGAGACATGATAGCTTGAAGGCATAGAGATAGTTTTCAAATTGTACTATGAATCTGAATCACCTGAGCTGATTGTTAAACATGTTAGTTTTTCCCAGAAGTGACTGACTCTCAATGAACTTTCTCTACTCCTTTGAGAAAGGTATCACACTTAATGGAATTTTTTGTGTTCACATGATGTCTTTCTACAGAAGCCCCAAGTCTAGAGGAAAAACACTATCCTGTTTTAAAATTTTTATTATATCATTTTTGTTTGATTAAAAAATTAATATATATCTATTGGCAAAAATTGATATTTCAAAAGAATATTACGAAAGATACATCAGCAGATATTCTTAAAGCCTTTTTGTCATCTCCCAAGAAAATCTCCATTCTGAACACAAGAGGGAGCTTTTGGCTAAAATGAAAAGTTTAATGCAGGCAGTTTCATGGGGGATACACCATCTTTACTTTCTTTTAACAAATTTGACTTGTTTCCCTTTAAAAACACATTCCTTAATGATTATGGAATTGTATAATGATAGAGCTGACAAGATTCTTGATCATCATGACCTTGCTACCGCAGTTGATATTGTAACCACCCAATGAGCTCATTTTGCCCGCTGCCCAGATAGAGCTGATTTAGGGCAGGGGAATTGCAATAAAGAGTTTTACACATGTAGAGCTAGCTAAATCAAATTAGCCTCCCTGAAAATTTGGCGGCTAGGGTTTTTCAAGGATAGTTTGGGGGAAGAAAGGCAGGGTGGCTAGGCAGTGGGTGCTTGTTGCCAGTTCGTTTGGGATGCGATCATAGGGGCGTAGGAAATGGTTCTTATGCCCACTGAGTCACTTTTGGGTGGGACCACAGGAGCAGTTGGCGGGTCCAGGTGGAGCCACTGGATATCAGACATGTAACAAAACTGAAAAGACACTTCAAAATGTCAGTCTTAAATTCTACAATAGTTACGTTATCGGTAGGAGTGATTGGGGAAGCTGCATATCTTGTGGCCTCTGGAATAATGGTGAGTAATCATTTATGTTTATACCTTGGCAGAATTCGGGCTCCTCTTACCCTCTTTGCCTGGTAGTCTCTCCTTAGCTTTACAAAGGCAGTTGCGTTTTGAAGTTCTATTATTATTTAAACTATAAACTAAATGTATCCCAAAGTTAGCTTGGCCCAAGCCCAGGAATAATTAAGGGCAGCTTGAAGCCTCAAGGCAAGATGAGAGGTTGGTTATAGCAGATCTTTTACTGCCGTAATTTTCTCGCTGTTATAATTTTTGCAAAGGTGGTTTCAATATGGTTGCCTATTCCTGTCTTTAAAGATTCTCCTTTCTTCTCTTCTGAGATACCACTCTGTTCCTGACTCGGCTCCTATTTTTTTGACCATTTCTCTTCCTTTGCTCTCCCCTTGAGTGTGGGAGACCCTTAGTCTACTTGCCATCTCATTCTGCAGTGTATCCACGTGTTTTGTGGCTGACCTCATCCATTCCCGTGGTTTCAACTACCACTATATGCTGATTAAGAAGTCACCATGCAAATCTCTTGCTATTAAGCTTATATTGAGAAGCAAATATGCATATTCATTTGCCTACTGGACAAGCTCAAAAACGCCAAAGCAACTCAGAAAAAGGTCAATTAACCTGACTCAAAGAGTAGTAAATTTTAAGACTACATGATAGGTTGGTTAGGGAATCTGCGTTTTCCAAGTCCACAGGGAATCACCTTGGATGACCATGTCAACTGTGATCACAGAAACAGAAAGCAAAATAAAACAGCAGCAAAAACCACAATAACAAAAACACTAGAGTACAACGAAAAGTTTCACTTAGGCTGGATTATCCAATATAGCAGTCACAAACTGCAAATGGCTTTTGAACATCTAAAAAGTGTTTGCTTTTAACTGAGATGTAGAGTAAATGTAAAATAGTATCAGTTTTGAAAGAAAGCAAAGTATCTCATTATTTGTTTTTATACTGATTACAGAACAGCTTTTGGTTCATACAAAGTGCTTAATAAATAAATAAACTGTTACCATTACTGGACACTCTCATTCTGCTCATTTCAAATTTCTTGATGTTACCCAAAACTACCAGGCACTTTGATGCTTCTCTACCTTTGTGAGTGCTGTTTCTCCTGCCTGGAATGCTCTATTGCAAATTCTTCACCTATGAAACTACTACACATACTTCAAAATCTAGCTACAACATTACCCGCTTTTTGAAATCTTCCACATTACAAGTGGTTATTGTCTCCTCTGTGGCACCCTGTAGATATTGCTATTATTGGACAAATGGTAATATGTTACAGTTGTAATATAATGTATATGTCTGCTTTCTCTACTGGACTTTTTATCTCAACAGAGATAGTGGCTTGTTATTCTTCTCTTAGTATCTAGCACAAATGTCTAGCACAACATTTGCCACATAATAGGTAATGAATAAATGCTTTTCAAACTGAAAATTGAGTAATCTAATTAAACCATCTATCTTTACATATGAATAAACTGAAGTCCTGGGAAGTGATGGACTTTTTGAACAATATTACATTTTGGACCCTAGTGGACCAGGGTGATTTTTCTTTTGCCTCTGAAGAAAATAGGCAAGAGGCAGCCCCAGAATAATTAAAATTAAGACTTAACACAGATCCCTCGCTTTCACTACTTGTGAGAAAATAATGATGGGTGTGAATCCCAAACCTTGATACTGAATTAAGCATACAATCTGTGTTCAAACTTCCACTAGTGTCTGGTCTCAGAAAAAGGATAAGATCATTTTGCCATTTACCATTCCTCTGTGGCTGGCTAGAGAGCAAGACCGGCAAGCAACTGTAGAGTCCAATATTGTTACGCAACTGATAGAGAGAATACTATGAGTCAAATGACCTAGATACTAGTCCTTACTCTGTTGCTAACTTCTTAGTTAAGTTACTTACAATTTCATCAACTATTTTCACATCTATATGATGAGCCGTTGGATCAGATGATCTCTAAAGTATAACGAACTCCCTTCTGATTGTGACTGAGACAGGATTCATGTACAGTGAGATTCTCTCTTATTTTTAAAGCTCTCTAGAAAAAGTTAACATACATTTCCCTTAAGAACTCCTTCAGTTTTATATCTCTGAGCTAAGTAAGTAGTAATAGATACCTACATTAGATTGGAATAGTGTTTATAGATTACAAATTACTTTGCATACAATATTTCAATTTTCAAAACCTCTGAGGAAAGTTGACCAGTTAGCTTTTTTTAATATCAATTCTGCAGATGATGATGACGAATGTGATGATAATAAGAGCTAACATTTCATTGAGTATGCCAGACAGTGTTATTAGAACTCTGCAAGTGCTATCGTATTGAGTTATTCTAGATGAGGATTCTAAATCTCTAAAATGTCAAGTGACTTGCCCAAGTTAGTAATGACAGAATCAGGACTTGAATCCAACTTGACTATCTCTAATTTCTGAGTTCTATGCCATCACTCATCTCCTACAACTGTTTTGTATATCATTGAAATAGAGAATGAGTAAATATTACCTTTTATGACAGCCCTTCACAATTGGAAGTTATTGCTCATTACCCTTTTAACTTTCTCTTCTTTTTTGCATACATTACGTTTCTTATCAGAGATCTGGTTGGCTCACATCATTTCATGAGAGCTAACCCTCTGTATTTCTTCTTAACTCTGCATTCAGCGATATAACTTTGGTGGTGCTATGGCTTGAATGTGTCCTCCGAAGTTCACGTGTTGGAAATTTAATCCCCAATGCAACAATGTTAAGAGGTGGGATCTTTAAGAGGTGATTAGGTCATGAGGGCTCTGTCCTCATGAATAGATTAATGTCATTATCACAGGAGTGGGTTCCCGATAAAAGGATGAGTTCAGCCTTCTTCTCACTTGTGTGTACTCTTCTTGTGTCCTTCTGCCTTCCCACCATAAGATGATGCAGCAAGAAGGTCCTCATCATATGCAGCTCCTTGCTCTTAGACTTCCCAGCCTCCAGAACTGTTAGCCAAATAAGCTTATATAAATTACACAGTCTATGATATTCTATTATAACAGCAGGAAAACAGACTAAGATAAGTGGAATAAAATCAGCCATGGTGGCAGATTTTTACACCATGGAAATATGTTAATGCTACAGACCAAGATCTGCTTTCCCCCTGAGAGTGAGTTGCTAAATATTTACCAGCACAAGTTTGGTTCAGGATAAAAGGCAAAAAATGCCAGACCCTCATTCTGGGTTCCATTGAGTAAAGTGGAAATTTGTATTTTAGTAAAGATAATAGTATAGACCACAGCATCTTTCTTACTGTGGAGAAAGACATTACTCTTCCTTTGAGATGTCTTTGGTATATTCCAGATGTTCCTAGACATTAAGAGAACTAATAGAGCTAAGAAAGATGTTTTTCAACGTATTATTGTTATTTTCTTTTCTGTAAGATCCTGAAAACTGCAAAGGCCCAGGCTTTAATCCTTTGTAGAATTGGCAAAGATTTTTAGGTAACCTTCTTCAAGCACGGCACACTGATTTCAGATGACAGCTAGTGAGTGGAAATGCTAGATTTATGTATTTATTCTTTCTTTCTTTTTTCTATACAGGGTCCCAGGCTGGAGTGCAGTGGTGTAATCACAGCTCACTGTAGCCTTGAACTCCTTGGTTCAAGTGATCCTCTTGCCTCAGCCTCCCAAGTAACTGGACTACAGGCACTTGCCACCATGTCCAGTTAATTTTAGAAAAATTTGCAGAGGTGGGGTCATGCTATGTTGCCCAGGCTTGTCTCTATCTCCTTGCCTCAAGTGATCCTCCCACCTCAGTCTTTCAAAGCACTGGGATTACAGACTTGAGCCACTGCACCCTGTCCTGGTTTTCTTGATTACCAGTTCATAGCTCTTGTCCCTGCATGGTGGTGCCTATACAAGACATCATTTGGAAATATTTGCAGTATGTCTTTATGGTCACTTGGTATGTATGAACAAATTGTATATCTAGTAAAGAATCACCTTGAACAGTTTCACTTGGTGTTCAAATTGGTTAGTCATCAAAAACCCTGCTTCCAGCGGTATATGTACTCACATTTAAGAAAAATTCTGGGCCTCATATATAACATTTTGGAGGTGGAACAATCTCCGTCATCCTCTTGACGAAAGGGAAAATGGAGGGTCTGATCTGATAGTGCATATCATTGATCACTTGGGCATCTAATGAAGTTCAGCTAACTGAGTTATGTTATTTTGGTGAACTAGATTTTAGTTTCCTCCAAAAATCTAGTCTAGACCTACTTTTAGGAAACCAAAAGCTCTGTATTTCCCCAAAGCAGCCACAATCCCAAATTCTCTGGCTATAAGCTTTTAATTACACAGCATATGCCCCACATTTTGGTTAATGAAAATATTATTACTGCTTATGCAGATAATGAGACCATTTTGCTGAAAGAGAATAAAATAAGTCATCATTACTTACACATTTCATTAGGGTATTACTTTGGGGAGCTATTGTATGATCCGAATGAGTGGAGAGAGCTTTTGAGCTGGACTGACAGAGACATGAAAGAAACCGGAAGAAAGGGTTACTAGAGCTCAGGCCTCAGACATATCTCTTCTTAGCAGCTCACCTGGAGAACTGTGACCATGGCATACTCCCCAGGACCTACATGTCCAGCCATGTGTGTGTCCTAAGAGGAAAGCCACTTACTGGACAGAGCTCATATGAGCCCTCGCCCCAGATCTAGTCCTCTGCTGCCATTGCTACAACTCCTGGGTGGACGTCCATCAGGACACTGTTTTGGCTAAGGATTCTGAAGGGGAGGCCAGACCACTTGGCCTATGGGACAAGGAAAATCCTAACTAGGAGTGACTGCAAGGGATGGTTTAAGGAAAATTTCAGGAGTAGGCTAAGAAAGTGATTGATTGAAGAACTGAGTATAACTCCCCTTCTCTGGGAATTTCTGCAGTGGCACAACCATGAAAAGAAAACATTCTGGAAGAAGCAAATGATGGTAGACAAGACAAGAAGCAGATGTGTTTGCTTGAAGGAAAACCAAATTAAGCCCTTGTCCTTGAGTGTTTCTATGAGGGTAGAGGGATTAGGACAGAACTTTCTGGAAAAGAGCTATTAAAAAAAATGCAGGGCCTATCAGAGGCTGTTTCTGGATGGGGAGTATTGTGGTTTGAGTAACTGAGTATGTTCCTTCCAAAATTCAGGTGTTGAAACTTAATCACCAATGTGATGGTATTAAGAGGTAGGACTTTTTCTTTTTCTTTTTTTTTTTCGACAGAGTTTGGCTCTGTTGCTAGGCTAGAGTGCAATGGCACGATCTCGGCTCGCTGCAACATCTGCCTCCTGGGTTCAAGCGATTCTCCTCCCTCAGCCTCCCGAGTAGCTGGGATTACAGGCACACACCACCACCACACCCAGCTAATTTTTGTCTTTTTAGTGGAGACGGCATTTCACCATGTTGGTCTCAATCTCCTGACCTTGTCATCTGCCCACCTCGGCCTCCCAAAGTGCTGGGATTATAGGCGTGAGCCACCGCACTTGGCCAAGAGGTAGGATTTTTAAGAGGTGATTGCGTGATGAGGTCTCTTCCCCTCGTGAATGAGATTAAGTCCTTAAAGAGCCTTCATGCAGTGTTTAGATCTTTTTCCTGTTCACCTTTCACCATGTGAGAACACAGTGTTCCTCTCCTTTGAAAGATATAGTAATAAGGTGCCATCTTGGAAGGATAAAGCAGCCCTAACCAAGTAACCAATGGACATTTCCTTAACCTTTGACTTACCAACCTCCAGAATTGTAAAAAAATAAATTTTTGCTCTTTATAAATTACCTAGTCTCAGATATTTTGTCATAGTAGCACGGGGAGAGACCGATTATTATACATAGTCATGAATGCTTATTTGAAGGAAGAGGATGAAATTACTAAAATTAATCATAGTGATATTGGATTCTGGATGTTAGTCAGGTGTCTAATCCACATAAACACCTTCTGAAGAAGGAGAGGGGAAAATTACATGAAATGATATTTGTTTCTAGACTAGTTATTTATATTGTCTAATCCTTACAAGTAAATGCTTATCTGAAGAGGGAGGGGGAAAATGCCAACACCAAAATTGATTCCAGTGAGATAAATTCCTGGACAAGTTAGTCATGGGTCTGATCAATATAAATAAATGCTGATTTGAAGGAAGAGGACAAAAAGTCTCATCCCAAATTAATTATAGTGATGCTTGTTTCTAGACTTCTTGTTGGTGTTGTCTGGTCCATATAAGAAAATGCTTATCTGAAGAAAGAGGCAGGCAAAAGTCACCATCAAATACATGGACAGATAAGCTGTACTATATATCACAGGTTTATTGAAAGGACTATGTGGCTGTGACACGCATTGTTTTTGTCTCAATGTGAAATTTTGGTGGAAAAAAAAACCCAGAAATATGAGAGAGTCTCCTAGCATGAGGAGAATGCTGGGGAAGGGTAGAGGCAAGCTCTACGAGACAGAAATGGTAGAAGTCTTGTCTCAGAATGGACAGGGAACTCTAGAATAGTGGCAACAACTTGTTATCCTGGGTCACAGTGGAAAAGAAAGTGGACAGCTAAAGTGGGCAGCAAACTTCAACTACATTGGGGAGCAGATAAGAAATCTGCCAGTGGGTAGGAAATTCCAACTACAAGAGAGAGCAAATCTGCTTTCTTAGTGGAAAAGAAAGCAGGCAACTGTACAATCAGGGAAGCCAGATTGTGGAAGAGAGCTTACAGTGACCAACAGCATAGGCAGCTAGGAGAGAATAGAGAATTCCAGGAAGTGGACAGAAGTGCCTGCAGATAGTGGCCAGACAACCATAATCTGCAAGATTAGCAACATAGAGGCAAAGAACTTGAAGGCTAGACTGCTATACTTATGAGAGGAATAAGTGAGCTCACTTCCGGTGAGCTCTGGAAGTCCCACCCCTAGTTGAAGGCAGCAAGAGAAGGATTGGAAGCCAAATTGAAAGTTGAAACCATTTTCCAGATGGATAACACATCAAAAGGTATGTTGAATTTATTCCAATTATCTCAGTGAGTAGTTAAATCAGAATGGGTTCAGTCATGGAAAAAAAGCTACAGGCCTTTCTCTTGATAGTAGGGTAAGTTTGGAACATTAATAATGCTAATTAACTATTAGTAAGCATTTTTAACGCAGAAATTGTTTTTCTTACTAGGAAGCATTTTTTTCATTTAATACTTTTCTAGAAATGATAATATTAATCATATTTTTAGTGTAAACATTATTATTTCCAGAGGTGCCTTGTTAAGGTCACGGTAAAACTCTGACCCTGAAATTGATCTGAAATGGAATTTTGATTAAACACATTTCTTTTTTCTTTTCTTTTCTTTTTTTGTTTTTACAAAAATTACACCTATTAATTTGAGCATTTCATTATATAGCAAATCAATGTATTCTAGCTCTTCAGAAAACAATATCTCATTGTTCTCCATAACTATGTTAGGGAAAATAACCAAAGGAATAGCAACTCCTTGGAATATCAGTGATTGTGTATTTATCTAAAACTTACATTAAAAAGTATTTCTTAAAGTGCTAATATATCTTAACCATGTTCCTCTTGGAGCATGTTTCAATTATGGCTACCTCACTGTTAAGAGCACTTAAACTTTATCTTCTAACTCCATGGAAAGATATTGCTACTTGAAATTAATCTGTTAAACTCTTAGAGATAAACAGCTTTAAAACTTTTATTGATGAATATTAACTGTACATAGTTTTGGGGAACATGTGATAATTTAATACATTAATACAATTCATAAAGATCAATTTTTTTGTGTGTGTACGTGGAATATCCATTACCTTAAATATTTATATTTTCTTTATGGTAGAACCATTCAATTCTTCTAGGTATTTTGAAATGTACAATAGATGGCTGTAAACTATAGTCACCCTACTGATCCATCTAACACTAGGTCTTAGATCTTCTATCAAACCATATATATGTACCCATTTATTCGCTTGTTTTTATCACTGCCTACTCACTACCCTTATTGGCCCCTGGTAATCAGCAGTCTACTCTCTATCTTTATGAGATCCACTTTTTTTAGAGCTTCCACAGGTAGTTGAGAACACGCAATATTTGTCTTTCTGTGCTTGGCTTATTTCACTTAACATAATGACGTCAAGTTCTACCCACGCTGCTACAAATGCCAAGATTTTATCCTTTTTATGGCTGAATAATATTCCACTGTGTATACGCACCAAATTTTCTTTATCCATTCATCCACTGATGGGCTCTTAGGATGATTCCATATTTTGACTATTGTGATTAGTGCTGCAATAAACATAGGAGTGCAGACAGATGTCTTTTGATATATTGATTTTCTTTCTTTTGATATATACCCAGTAGTGGAATTGCTGAATCATATGGTAGTTCTATTTTTAGTTTTTTGAGGAACCTTTATACTGTTCTCCATAGTAGCTGTACTAATTTACATTTCCACCAACCGTGTATGAGGGTTCCCATTTCTCCGCATCCTTGGCAGCATCTGTTATTGCCTGTCTTTTTAATAAAAGCCATTTTAACTGTGATGAGATGATATCTCACTAAAATTTTGATTTGAATTAATCTGATTATAAGCGATGTTCAGTATTTTTTTCATATATCTGTTGATCATCTGTAAGTCTTCTTTCAATAAGTATTTAATCAGGCCTTTTGCCCATTTTAAATTGCATTATTTCTCTTTAATTTTGTGCAACTGAATTGTTTGAGCTTCTTATATATTCCGGTCAGATCCCCAATCCCTTGTCAGATGGGTCTTTTGCAAATATTTTCTCCCATTCTGTGGGTTGTCTCCTCAGTTTGTTGATTGTTTTCTTTGCTGTGTCGAAGCTTTTTAGCTTGATGTAATTTTATTTGCCTGTTTTTGCTTTGTTTGCCTGTGCTTTTGAGATCCTATGCAAAAAATCTTTGCCCAGACCAATGTAATGGAACATTTCTCCACTGTTTTCTTGTAGCAGTTTCACAGTTTCAGGTCTTAGACTTGTCTTTAATCCATTTTAATTTGATTTTTTGTTTATGGTGAGAGATAGGGGTCTAGTTTCATTCCTCTGCATATGGACATCTAGTATTTCCAGCACTGTTTACTGAAGAGATTGTCCTTTCCCCATTGTATGTTCTTGACACCATTGTCAAAAATGAGTTTTCTGTAAATGCATAGATTTATATCTAGGTTATCTGTTTCTATTCCATTGGACTATGCATCTACTTTTATGCTAGTACCATACTCATTTGGTTACTATAATTTGGTAGTAAATTTTGAAGTCAGGTAGTGTGATGCCTGTAGGTTTGTTCTTTTTGCTCAGGGTTGCTATGACTGTTGGGGGTCTTTTGGGGTTTAAATACATTTTAGGATTTTTTTTTCTATTTCTGTGAAGAATGTCATTGGTACTTTCATGGGAATTGTATTGAATTTGTAAATTGCTTTGGGTAGTATTGTCATTTTAATAATATTAATTCTTCCAGTTCATGATCATGAATATCTTGCCTTTCTTGGTATCCTTTTAGATTTCTTTTATCATGTTTTATTGTTTTTGATGTATAGAGCTTTCACTTTGGGGTTAAATTGATTTCTAGATATTTTATATATTTTGTAGCTATTTAAATTAGATTGCTTTCTTGATTTCTTTTTTAGATTGTTCACTATTGGTATATATTAATGCTACTGATTATTGCATGTTGATTTATGCCCTGCAACTTTACTGAATTTGTTTTTCAGTTCTAATAGTTTTTTGGTGGGATCTTTAGGTTTTCCTAAGTATAAGATTATATCATCTGTGAACAAGGCAAATTTAACTTCTTCTTTTCAAATTTGGATGTCCTTTATTTCTTCTCTTTCCTAATTGCTCTGACGAAGACTTTCAATATTATATTGAATAAAAGTGATGAAAGTGGGCATCATTGTCTTGTTCCACATTTTACGGGAACAGCTTTCAATTTTTTCCCCATTTAGTACAATTTTAGCTCTGGCTTTGTCATATACAAGGTCTTTACTATTTTGAGTTATGTTTATTCTATACCCAGTTTGATTAGGGTTCTTAATATAAAGGAATGCTGAATTTTATTGAATGCTTCTTTGGCATTTGTTAAAGTAATCATATGGCTTTTGCTCTTGGTTCTGCTAATGTGATGTTTCACATTTATTTATTTGCATATGTTGAATAACCCTTGTATCTCTGGTGAATGATCTTTTTCATGTGTTGTTGAATTTGGTTTGCTGGTATTTTGTTGATGATTTTTGCATATATGTTCATCAGTGATATTGGCCTATAATTTTCATTTTTCACTGTATCCTTACCTGGTTTTGGTGTCACGGTAATGCTGGCCTCATATAATCAGTTTGAAAGTATTCCTACCTCTTCATTTTTTTTTTTTTGAAGAGTTTGAATAGTATTGACATTTGTTCTTCAAATGTTTGGTAGAATTCAGTAATGAAGTCTTCAAGTCCTGGCCTTTTCTTTGATGGGAGATCTTTATTACAGCTTCACTCTTATTACTTGCTATTGGTTTATTGAGGTTTTATATTTCTTAATGGTTCAATCCTAGTAGGTTGAATGTATCGAGGAATTTATCTGTTTCTTTTAGGTTTTCTAATTTGTTGACATATAGTTGTTCATAATAGACTCTAGTGATTCCTGTTATTTCTGTAACCTCAGTTGTTATGTCCCTTTTTTCTGTTTCTCACATTAATTATTTTGATCTTCTCTCTTTTTCTCTTAGTCTAGTCAAAGGTTTGTCAATTTTATCTTTTCAGAAAACCTACTTTGATCTTCTATTTTGTTTTTATGGTCTCAATTTCATTTATTTTTACTCTGATCTTTATTATTTATTTTCTTCTGCTAATTTTGAGTTTGGTTTGTTCTTGCTTTTTGAGTTTTTTGAGGTGCAGCATTAGATTGTTCTCTTGAAGTCTTTCTACTTTTTTGATATGATTTTACTGCAAACTTTCCTCTTAGTACTGCTTTTGATGTATTACATAGATTTTGGTGTGTTGTGTTTCCATTTTCATTTGTTTCAAGAGATTTTTTTAATTTAATGATTAATGCTTTTGTTGTCCATTGGTCATTCAGGAGCATGTTGTTTAATTTCCATGGGTTGTGAGGTTTTCTGAGTTTCCTCTTGTAACTAGTTTCTACTTTTACTTCATTGTGGTCAGAACAAATACTTGATATTTTTTCTATGTTTTTGAATTTGGTAAGACGTGTTTTGTAGTCTAAGATATGAAATATTCTGGAAGATGCCATATGTGCGAATGTAAAAAAGGTGTATTCTGCAGCAGTTGGATGAAATGTTTTATATGTAAGTTAGACCTATTACGTTTAGTTTAGAGTTTAACTTTGCTCTTTTTTTGTTGAATTTCTGTCTGGATGATCTGTTCATTACTAAAAGTGAAGTGCTGAAGTCCACTACTATTAATGCATTTCAGTCTATCTCTTTCTTTGGAGCTGTTCATGTTTGCTTCATATACATAAAAGCTCTTGCGTCAGATGTGTAGATATTTATAATTGTTATATCTTCTTGCTAAATTGACCTCTTTATCATTACACAGTGATCTGTTTTGTCATTTTACAGTCTTTGATTTGTAGTCTATTTTTTCTAATACAGGTATAGCTACTTCTCTTTTTTGTTTTCCAGTTGTATGGAATAGCTTTTTCCACCCCATTACTTTCAGTCTATGTATCTTTAAAGGTAAAGTGGGTTTCTTGTAGGCAGCATACAGTTAGGTCTTATTTTTAATCCTCTTAGTGGCTCTATGCATTTTAATTGGATAATTCAGTATTACTATTGATAACTAAGGACTTTCTCTGACATTTTTTTTTTTGTTTTACTGTTGTTGTGTAACCCTTTCTTCCCTTCTTACTGTCTTCATTTGTGGTCAAGTGATTTCTTTTTTTTTTTTTTTGGTAATATGTTTTATTTTTAGTTTTTCATGAATCTGTTTTAGATTTTGTGGTTATTATAAGGCTTACAAAAACATCTAATAGACATACTACATTATTTCAGAGGGATAAAAACTTACCTTAAATCACAAAGAGGAGAAACAAATTAAAAACAAAAGAAATTTTTCTACAGCTTAACTCTATCCCCCCAACATTTTGACTTTCAGTTATCTCAATATACATATTTTTATATTACCTCTCTCTTAACAGGTTACTGTAGCTATTGTTTTTGATAAATTTGTCTTTTGGGATTCACAGTATGTTATGAGTGGATTGCACACTAAAGTTACAATGTTAGAGTATTCTGGATTTGTCTGTATCCTTCATTTACATTTAGCATTTTTTGCAAGATGGGTTTGATGCTGAACTCTCTCAACTTTTATTTGTCTGGAAAAGACGTTATCTCTTCTTTATATTTGCACAATAACTTTGCTAGATACAGTATTCTCGAATGGCAGTTTTTTTCTTTCTGCATTTTTTTTTTTTGTATTTTGAAATTAACATTTATTTTAGGTTCAGTGGTACCTGTGCAGGTTTGTTATATAGGTAAAGTTGTGTCATGGGAGTTTCCAGTACAAATTATTTCACCACTCAGGCAATAAGCTTAGTTGGTCATAAGTAATTATTCAATCCTTACCCTCCTCCCACCCTTCAGTAGTCTCCATGTCTGTTGTTCACATCTTGTATCTATGTGTACTCAATGTTTACCTTCTACTTATAAGTGAGAACATGCGGTATTTGGTCTTCTGTTCCTGCATTAGTTTATTTAGAATAATGGCCTCCAGCTCCATCCATGTTGCTGCACCAGATATAATCTTATTCTTTTTTATGGCTGCATAGTATTCCATGTTGTATATGTATATTTTCTTTATTCAACCTACTGTTGATGGGTATTTATGCTGATTCCATGTCTTCACTATTGTGAATAGTGCTGTGATGAACATACACATACATCTGTCCTTATGGGAGAACAATTTATATTTTTTTGGTATATACCTTATAATGGGATGGCTGGGTCTAATAGTAATTCTGTTTTAAGTTGTTTGAAAAATCACCAAACTTCTTTCCACAGTGGCTGAACAAATTTACATCCCCACTGGCAGTGTATAAGTGTTTTCCCCCCCCGCCAATTACACCAGTGTCTGTTTGATTTTGACTCTTCAATAATAGCCATTCTGATTGGTGTGAGCTGGTATCTTATTGTGGTTTAGATTTACTTTTCTATAATGGTCAGTGTTGTTGAACATTTATTCCCATGCTTGCTGGCTGTGGGTATGTTTTCTTTTGAAAAGTGTTTGATCATGTCCTTTGCCCACTTTTTAATGGGGTATTTTTCTGCTTGTAAATTTGCTTGAGTTCCTTATAGATTCTTGATATTACACTTTTGTCAGATGTATAGTTTGCAAATATATTCTCCTATTTTGTAGATTGTCTATTTATTCTGTTGATAGTTTCTTTTGCTATGCAGAAGCTCTTTAGTTAGATCCCACTTACCAATTTTTGTTTTTGTTGCAATTGCTTTTGGCATCTTCATGAAATATTTGCCAAGACCTGTGTTCAGAGTCTTATTTCCTAGGTTATTTTCCAGGTTTTTAAAAATAGTTTTAGGTTTTACCTTTAAGTTTTAATTTATCTTGAGTTGATTTTTATATCTTGTGTAAGGGAGTCTAGATTAAGTCTTCCACATATTCAGCACCATTTGTTGAATAGGGAGTCATTTGCCTATTGCATATTTTTGTCAACTTTGTGAAGATCAGGTGGTTGTAGTTGTGTGGCCTTATCTCTGGGCTCTCTGTTCTGTTCCATTAGTCTATGTGTCTGTTTTTGAACCAATATCATGCTGTTTGGTTATTGTCAACTTGTATAGATTGAAGTCAGGTAATATCTCCAGCTTTGTTATTTTTGCTTAGGATTGCCTTGGGTATTCAGGCTCCTTTTTGGTTTCATATGAGTTTTAAAATACTTTTTTCTGGTTCTGTGAAGAATGTCATTGGTAGTTTTCTAGATATAGCATTTAGTCTATAAATTGCTTTGGGCAGTACAGCCAATTTAATGATACTGATTTTTTCTATCTGTAAGCATGAATATTTTTCCATTTGTTGTGTTTGAGCAGTGTTTTGTAATTTTCATGATAGAGATCTTTCACCTCCCTGGTAAGCTGTATTGCTAGGTATTTTATTTTTTGTGGCAATTGTAAATGGGATTGCATTCTTGATTTGGCTCTCAGTTTGGCTATTGTTGGTGTATAGGAATGCTAGTGATTTTTATACATTAATTTTGTATCCTGAAACTTTGCTGAAGTTGTTTATGAGCTGAAGGAGCTTTTGAGTCAAGACTATGGGGTTTTCTATAGAATAATGTCATCTGCAAACAGGGATAGTTTGACTTCCTCTAGTCCTATTTGGATGTCCTACTTTTTTTCTCTTATGTGATCACTCTAGCCAGGACTTCCAATACTATGTTGAATAGGAGTGGTAGGAGAGGGCATCCTTGTCTTGTGCTGGTTTTCAAGGGGAAATGCTGTCACCTTTTCCCCATTCGGTATGATGCTGGGGATTTCTCATAGATAACTCTTATTATTTTGAACTGTGTTCCTTCAATATCTATTTTATTGAGAGTTTTTAATATGAAGGGATGTTAAATGTTATCAAAAGCTTTTTTCTGCATCTATGGAGATATTTATGTGGCTTTTCTCTTTAGTTCTGTTTATGTAATGAATCACATTTATTGATTTGCTTATGTTGCAGTAAACTTGCATCCCAGGCATGAAGCCTACATGAGCTTGATGGATTAGCTTTTTGATATGCTGCTGGAATCAGTTTGCCAGTATTTTTTGAGGATATCTGCATCTATATTAATCACAGGCATTAACCTGAACTTTCCGTTTTTGTGATGTCTCTGTCAGGTTTTGGTAGCAGGATGATGCTGTTCTCATGGAATGAATCAAGAAGGAGTACCTCCTCCTGAATTTTTGGGGAATAGTTTCAGTAGGAGTGGTACCAGCTTTTTCAAATACATCTGGTAGAATTTGGCTGTGATTCTGTCTAGTCCCAGGCTTTTTCTAATTGATAGGCTTTTTATTACTGATTCAACTTCGAAACTCATTATTGGCCCGTTCAGAGATTCAGTTTCTTTCTGGTTCAATCTTGGAAGATTGTGTGTTGTCAGAAATGTATCCATTTCTTCCTGGTGTTCGAGTTTGTGTGCATGGTGGTCTTCAGTCTTGGAGGGTTTTTTCTTTTTTCTTTTTCCTGTGGGGTAGGTGATAATGTCTCCTTTGTCATTTCTGATGTGTTTATTTGGACCTCTCTTTTTTGCATTAGTCTAGCTAGTGGTATATTGATCTTATTTATTTTTTCATTGAGCTTTTGCATGGTTTTTCATGTGTCCATTTCCTAAAGTTCAGCTCTGATTTTCATTATTTTTTTGTATTCTGTTAGCTTTGAGATTGGTTTGTTCTTGTTTTTCTAGTTTCTTTAGGTGTGATGTTAGGTTGTTAATTTGAGATATTACTAAATTTTTGATTTGGGCATTTGGCACTGTAAACTTCCTTCTTAGCATTGGTTTAGCTCTGTCAAAGAAATTCTGGTGTGCCATATATTTGTTCTTATTAGTTTCAAAGAATTTCTTGTTTTTTGCCTTAATTTCATTGTTTACCCAAAAGTAATTCAGGAGTAGGCTGTTTAATTTCCATGCAACTGTATGGTTTTGGACAATTTATTATTTTTAAAATTTTTGTAGGTACATAGTAGGTATATATATTTATGGAGTACATGAGATGTTTTGATATAGGTATGAAATGTGAAATAACCACAACATGGAGAATGGAGTACCTATTCCCTCAAGCATTAATCCTTAAGTTACAAACAATTCAATTACATTCTTTTAGTTATTTTAAAATGTACAATTAAGTTATTATTGACTATAGTCACCTTATTGTGCTATGAAATAGTAGGTCTTATTTATTTTTTTGTACCCACTAACCATCCCCACTGGCTCCTAAACCCTGACTACCTTTTCTAGCTTCTGGCAACCATCTTTCTACTCTCTATGTCCATGAGTTCAATTGTTTTGATTTTTAAATCCTACAAATAAGTGAGAACATGTGATATTTGTCTTTCTGTGCCTGGCTTATTTCACTAAACATAATGATTTCCAGTTTAATAGTCCCTTTACTGTCAATGTTATTATTGATGAGTAAAGACTTACTCCTGTCATTTTGTTACTAGTTTGTTTTCTAGTCTTTTCTTTTTTCTTTCTTTCTTCCTTTTCTGTCTTCCTCTAATGAGGGGATTTTCTCCATGATTTTCTTAGCATTGATTTCTATTTACTATGCACTGTGGTCCAAAAGTGCTATTGGTATGATTTTAGTTTTTTTTCCTTTTTTTAAAAAATATTCTGAGGATTGTTTTATGGCTGATTGTGTAGTCAGTTTTCGAGTGTGTGCCATGTGCAGATGAGAAAAATGTATATGCTCTTGTTTTCAGGTGGACAGTTCTGCAAATGTCTGCCAGGTCCATTTGGTCATGTGTTGAGTTTGGGGCCCAAATTTCTCTGTTAGTTTTCTGCTGTGATGATGTGTCTTACACTATCAGTGTGGTTTTGAAGTCTCCCACTATTATTGTGTGGTTATCCAAGTCTCTTCATAGATCTCTAAGAATTTGTTATAAAGCTAGGTGCTCCTGTGTTGTTGAGTGCATATATCTTTAAGATGTTAGGTCTTCTTGTTGAATTGAACCCTTTACTGTTATGTAATGCTCTTCTTTGTCCTTTTTTTTAAATCACTGTTGCTTTAAAATCTCTTTTTGTCTGAAATTAGAATAGCAATACTTGCTTTCCTTTTTCTGTTTTCTTGGTAGATTTTTCTTCATCTCTTTACTTTGAGACTATTTGTGTCATTGAACGTGAGATGGGTTTCTTGAAGACAGCATACAGTTGAGTCTTGCTTCTTTATTCAACCTGCTATTGTGTGCTTTTTAATGGGGGCATATAGCCTGTTTACATTCAAGGTTAATATTGATATGTGCAGATTTTATCCTGTCATCCTGTTTTTAGCTGGTTATTATGAAGTCTTGATTGTGTGGTTGCTTTATAGTGTCAATGGTCTATGTACTTAAGTGTGTTTCTGTGGTGGCTAGTAACAGTCTTTCTTTTCCATATTTATCACTCCCTTAAGGACCTCTTGTAAGGCAGATCTGGTGGTAATGAATTCCCTTAGCATTTTCTTGTCTGAAAAAGATCTTTTTTGTCCTTTGCCTATAAAGCTTAGTTTAGCTGGATATGAAATTCTTGGTTGGAATTTCTTTTCTTTATGAATACTGAATGTTGGTCCCCAATGTCTTGTGGCTTGTAGAGTTTCTGCTGAAAGGTCCCCTGTGAGCTTGATCAAGTTCTCTTTCTCTCTTGCTGCCTTTAACATTTTTTCTTTCATTTTGACCTTGGAGAATTTGATGACAATGAGTCTTGTGGGTGATCATTTTTATAGTATCTTGCAGGGGTTCTCTGCATTTCCTGAATTTGAATGTAGACCTCTCTAGTGAATTTGGGAAACTTTATGGAATGATATCCTCAAATATGTTTTCCGAGCTGTCTGCTTTCTCTTCCTTTCTTTCAGGGATGCCAATGTGTCATAGATTTATTTTCTGGCTTTGTTCATTCTTATTTATTCTTGTCTGACTCAGTTATTTCAGAGAACTGGTCTTTAAGCTCTGAGATTCCTTCCTCAGCTTGGTCAATTCTGCTGTTAATACTCATGATTGTATTACAAAATTTGAAGTGAGTTTTTTGGCTCTGTCAGATTGGTTCTTTCTTAAAATGGGCATTTCATCTTTCATCTCCTGTAACATTTTATTGTATTCCTTAAGTTCCTTGGATTGGGTCTGACTTTCTCTGAATCTCAATGATCTTCATTCCTATCCATATTCTGAATTCTGTGCCTGTCATTTTAACCATTTCAGCCTGATTAAGAACCATTGTTCAGAAACTAGTGTGTTCACTTGGAGGTGAGAAGACACTCTGGCTTTTTGAGTTGCCAGAGATCTTGTGCTGGTTTGCCCTCATCTTTGTGGGCTTATGTTCCTTCAATCTTTGAAGTTGTTATCCTTTTCATGGGGTTTTTGTTTTGGGGGATTGAATGTGGTGTAAGGTAAGTTTAGTTGACTGGCTTCATTTCTGGAATAGTTTAGAGGGCCAAGGATCAGCTCAGCACTTTTAGGATGCATGCTCTAACTCTGGGGGTGACATCATGCTCCCTGTTCTGTTCTCTGGCCCCTCAAGTTTAGGTACTTGCTGTGCTGGAGGGAGCCAAGTTGTTTCTGGTCTGCTGATCACAACATTCCAATGTGTGTTACTGGCCAAAGCCTGTAACACCCATCTTCACTGGGGTGGTGACAGCAGGATCCATGCTTGCTTACATGTGCTAGCAGTGGAGGCAACACAATGAGGTGCATACATGTTGGCTGGGGTGGGATACTGGCAGAAGTGGGGCTGTGGTGTTCCTGTTTGTGCTTTTGCTGGCAGCAAGACAAGGATGGAGTGCTGGCAGGTGTGGGGTTGCTTGCTCATTTGCTATGTCAGTGATAGTGCTGCAGGGGGAGGTAGGAGGATGCACACATGCCAGCAACAGTGGTGCAGCAGGGTGTGCATGCACACATGTGCCAGTAGGGGAAGGGAGGTAAGGTCTGCCTGCTGGTGTGCACCAACAAAGTGGTGGGGGTGTGTCCATGCATGAGTACATGCTGGCAAAGCCAAATGGAGGAGGCTGCAGTTGGGGAGGGAGTGAATGGGTTGGTGCACATCAGCAGGGATCACTCTGCTGGAGGCCTCTGACAGCCAAGTACAGTCTGCCACTGAAGGAGCCTTTGGGAAGCGCCCTTGTGCATCCGAGTCTGTACTACAAGTGGATGCAGCCAGGCTGGGGCCCTGGGAGAGGTCAGGAGACAGGAAGCATTCAGATCAGGCTGGCCCCATCTCAGAGGCAAGACCTCCCTGCTCTGTCCAGGTTCATTTGTCACCCCAAGCCTAAAGTCTCCTGGAGGAGTATGACAAGCCTTAGGGGATGGGCATTCCTTGCCATTCTCTATTGCAGATGTTCCTGCACCAAACCCTCTGGACTCTGCACAGTCTGAAATCCTGCAGCAACCACCTTTCCAAGCAGCTTTCCCTGCCAGCTCGTGTTCATGTGGGTTGTGGGGTCTCCTGTTGCCAGAATTCTGGAGGTCCATGGCAAAAGGAGACCACTTCTTGCGTGTTCAGTTCATTTCTTCCCCAGGAGTTGCTGGTGGCCAGAAATGAGTTCCCATGCTTGGTAGCTCCATGTAGGATTCCCAGCCTTCTCCCCTTTCAGTCTAGCATCTGTGTCCTCCCTCCATCCACTTTCAATGCCTTCTCTCTGAAGATCTGCTTGAAGTATGCCAGTTTTCCTGATGCCCCAGTCTCTCAGTGGCAGATGTTTCTTCTGGCTATATATAGTCAGCCATCTTGGTTAAAATTCTTTCAGCATTTTGAAAATATTGTTCCACTCCCTCTGGCCTGTATGGTTTGTTGAGAAGTCTGTTGCCAGAAGAACTGAAACTCTTTTATATGTTATCTGCTTCTTTTGCTTGCTGTTTTTAGAATTCTCTCTGGATATTCATTTCTTTCTCAAGTTTTAGAAAGTTTTAAGCTATTATTTCTTTGAATAAGCTTTCTACTTCTACTCTTCCTTGATGCTCTTGAGCACCAATAGTTCTTAGATTTTGTCATTTGAGGTAATTTTCTATAGCTTGTAGGCAATCTTTGTAGCTTTTCATTTTTTTTCTCTTCTGACTGTGTATTTTCAAATAGCCTGTATTTGAGCTCACTAATCATTTCCTCTGCTCTATTCTGCACTATTATGATCTATTCTGCTGTTGAAAGTATCTAGTGAATATTTGACTTCAGCAAATGTATTTCTCAACTCCAAGATTTTTGTTTTTTTTTTTTAATTATTTCAATATCTTTGTTAAATTTCTCTGCTAAATTTCTGAATTGATTTCCTGTGTTATCATGGAGATCATGAATTTTCTTATAACTGGTGTTTTAAATTCTTTGTTAGAGAGCTCATATATTGCCATCTCATTAGGTTCAGTGTGTTAGTTCATTCTCACACTGCTATAAAGAACTACAGGAGACTGGGTAACTTATGAAGAAAAGAGGTTTAATTGACTCACAGTTCTGCAGGCTTAATGGGAAGCATGACTGGGAGGCCTCAGGAAACTTACAGTCATGGTGGAAGGCAAAGGGGAAGCAAGCAAGTCTTACCATGGCAGAGCAGGAGACAGAGAGTATGGAAAGGAAAGTGCCACACACTTTTAAACCATCAGATCTCATAAGAACTCACTAAGGCCCCTCCCCTGACACTTGGGGATTACAATTCGGCATGAGTCTTCTATGGGGACACAGAGCCAAACCATATCAGTCAGTTACAGGGTCCTTGCTTTGTCTCTTTGAGGAGGTCATGGTTCTGTGTCTGCTGTTTCTTCTGGATGTACATCTATGCCTTTGCTTTGAAGGATTAGTTGTTTATTCCAGTCATCTCTGTCTGGCTTGTTCTGGTTTTTATGGGATGTATTTGCCAAAAATTACTTTTTACTATAAAATCTAACAGATATAGGAAACTATATAAAACAAACCAAACATCCTTGTAACCACAACTATGTTAAAAAATAGAATTTTGCTATTCATCCATCCTAATCGTAGCCCCTTCCCACTTTTCAAAAGTAGTAACAGTCCTGACCTTTATGGTAATCACGTTTATGCCTAAGCACTAGTTTAGTTATGCTTCATATCTTGCTAAGCCTTTTTTAAATCTAGGGACTGACTTCATCTTTTTTTCCTTGTAATTTATTCAAGAAATATTGTCTCTTTTCCTCTAAGAGTTTCTTATAGTCTTGACTTTGCTTGAAAGAGTCTCCAGTTGTAGTTTAATAAGTTACTTTGTCCTATACTTCCTGTAAGTTGGTAGTTGGTTCTATAGGCTGAATCAAATTTGAGTTGATTTTTTTTCCTCTTTACTTCATAGTGGTGTGTTCTCTTTGGAGGTACAAAATTTTATTTGCCTCTCTTTTCTCTTGTGTTAGCTGCCAGTAATGATTAATATCATCAGTCATTAATTAGGTTGGTGATATTTCACCAGTTATTTTGGTTGCTAGAAGTTCTTTCTGTAAAATCAGGAAGAACTTGTAGGAACAATTATTTCCTGAGCTCAGATGTTGATAAACTTGTCTTGGCATTTTTACTTGAACTCAAGTTTGTCACAAAATCTTTGGCTCACATTTTCATTCCTTGGGCATGTTAAATATGCTATCCCATTTTCTGCTGACATAAAGATTTATTGTCAAAATCTGATAATCTTGTTTTCTCTCTTTTATTAGTTATTTTGCTCCTTTTATTGATTTTCTTTCCTTTAAAGTCCAGTAATTTTACTAGAATGTGTCCCTGTGTTGGTTGATTTGCCTAGGTTAATTTCCTCTTTTTTTTTTTTTTTTTAAGAATGAAAGAGAGAAAGGAAGAGGAAGAGATTTTAGAAAAAGAGAGAAAAGGAGAAAGAAACAGCAAAAGAAGGAAAAAATGAAAGAGAAAGAGGAAGAGATTTTAGAAAAAG